>OX382182.1:3000000-3164109 GCA_947507545.1 Clistopyga incitator | reverse complement strand
AACGAAAATTGAAAAAAAAAAATGCGTGGCTGCACATTTCGCTCAGAGCCATAATTCTCTGGATGCAAATATTTTTCCGTTCGTCCTCGAAATTGGAAGAGCTTTTCAGCCTTTATTATTTCCACGCGCAGAGCCAAAGGTTACCACTTTTACTTGGCCATATTTGTTGACCGTGTGCTAAAAATTCATGGATTCCAACGGGTCGCAGTATTTGCCGGATTTATTTTATCTCCGAAGCGAAATGAGAGAGCTCAAGGGAATTTCGTACGGGAGAGGCGCATTGCCGTGGGAGAAACGAGGAGAAGGAGGCGGAGGAAGGAGGAAAAAAAAGCTCGGGGAAGCGCGAACGGCGCGTCTTCCTCGGGAGTAGTATAACAATGGATATCGTGAAGGGCTTCTTCTCTTCACTCGCTGTTGGTAGTACTACTGGTGGCGCTGGTGCTACTGTGCCATGACAGGTAAGTGGGCACCGGCGCCTCGTACTTTCCATTTATAACGTTACTTCAAGTCTGAAAGCTCTCGTCTCTCCTCTCATCTCCCTCTCCTCAGCCATTTTTTATCTCTCCTTTTTTTCGTCACAAGTATATATGTACACTTTGGATGCTCGTTCGACAGACAAGAGGCCTTTCCGCTATATTCTCACTTAGGCTTATCGCTGATTACTGATTTGTTACATGTGCTCATGCACTGTCAGTCACGTCGTTCACTTTTTTGTGCTTTGCTGTTTATTATCAAGCATATAATCGGCTATAATAAGATACGCACATTCAGGTTTGAAAGCTCTTGTCTCGTTTCTACCTCCGAGTTTACGACTTTTTTTTTTAAATTTAATGGATTAAAAATAAATAAAAAATTAGTAATACAAATGGCAAAGAAAAGCTTTGAAAAATGAAAAAGAAAAAACATATTTTAAATACATATTTGTAAATATATTTTAGACGCGGTGATGTATTTTTTATTCTTTCGTCGTAAAATAATTTTAAAAAATAGTTAACGCTAATAAAATTTCTGCCTTTTTCGCTTACACTAAAATGAATATTTATAGATGTTGAATTTACAGCTGGATATTTAGTAAAAGAAGTTGAAAGTGTCTTTTCCGATGCCTTAAAGAGTTTAAATATGAAGTCGGTCGATCATCGACCTCGAGGAGGTAAAACCCTCGAAGATGTTGCTCTGCGAAGCGTGGCCGTCGAGCGTACAACCAATCAGAGCTTGCGAAACGTGCCTTATCGAATACGGCGGAAAGAATGCAAATCAAATTCCAATAGTGCGGGGGTGGTGAGCGAGTCAGTCGAGACGATTTTTTTTCCTCCACCGCCATTTTTTTTTCCCTCCTATTTTTTTTTTTTTCGTCTTTGCGCTTTCCCTTACCTACGGAGGAAACGGGCTTCTTTCCACTGGATAGTCTATGATAAATGGATAAAACGTGACGGTTGGCGTAGGCGGAATCGGCCGAAAGACCAAAAACGAAAAATTGAAAGAATATATCCGCGAGACTCAAAAAGATACCAACGCCGCAATTTATTCCATTTTAATCAGAACGTATTTTTTGTTCACTTTGTTTTAAATTGCTTTCAATATTTTCTAAATCATTCATATTTTGAAATCTCACACATTATATTATACTCTTGTTTTTTCATTTAAAAAAATTTTTTTCAAGAAAGAACAGTTTAAAATTTTGACTAACTTTATAAATGTTAGTAAATGTTGCACGTGCCATTAAAATTTCAGCTGATTCGTTCAAACAGTTCACGCATTATTCCACAATAAATTTAATTAAATTTTTACGGGTCCAAAGAATCAATTTCCCGATATTTTCAATGATATGGAAGGTGAAATCCTGAAGAAAAAATTAAACAAAATGGACGTAAAATTATTAGCAAAGGACATAGACTCCACTAATTACCCTTCTTCCCGAAGCTTAATTTTATGGTTGCACGACATGGCAATTAATTCATGGCTCGCATTTCCGACTATGAAAATGTATTCCGTTTATTTCAAAAGCCCAACCGAAACGAGTTACATTGTAGCGTATTCAGGGAGGGTGAAATAGCCAAATAGACACGAAGGGGTTGAGTGGGGGAAAAAGGGTGGATGAAAAGAGATAGCGACGGTGAGGGAGGTATTATGGGGGCGAAAATTCCGCAGCTTTGCCTGGCGTTCGGTGCAAGCTTAACCTGCTAGCAGCGAAACGAGGTGCAGGAAACGTTATAATACGCTTCGCAGGATACATTTAATTAGGGTTAATTGTAATGGAACAAAAACGCAGAACAGAAAAGGGAGAACGAAGATCTGGCTCGTCGAGTTCAAGGCGGATGGAAAAAAAAAAAAAAATGTAAAAAATGTAAAAAATGACAAAAACAACAACAACTAAAATTAGAGAAGGGTTTAGGAGAGCTCTTTAACGAGAAAGAGTGTCTCCAGCACATTTTCATTCTTCCCTTCTCTCTTTTTTTCTGTTTTTTTGTTTTTACGAATTTATTTTTTTTTTCCTCCCTCTTCGGGTCTAACAATAAGGTCGAAGCACGTTCCCGTTCCACTTGCACGGTCTACGCTCCTCACGAGCTCAGTTCTTTTTAGCTTTTACTGTTTCGACAGGGTAACGGTGGTGCCTCGGTACCCGAGGACTTGGAGTGCCTGCCTCGAATAATCGAAACACCCCCGAGCTTCGACTCTTTCTTCCCGCCGCCCTCTTTCTTCTTTTTCCTTCGGTGACGTGACGTCCTTTCTTTATTTCGCGCCCTCGCCGCCCTCAAATAAGTATCTTCGTTTGGGGGGCTGAGGGAAAGGGGCGTTTTCAACTGCCTCGTCCTTGAGACTCCCCCAAAAATCATTCGGGATTTTCTGCCATTGAATCTTGGCCCGATTTCCAGACATATCGACGTTGCCATAATCAACTGGTCCCTTTGTCGTTGGTTCGATGAATCCCGGAATAAAATATTCACGACAGACTTTTTTTTTGTCAGATTAACAGTGATGTTTTTCAAGTCTCTTGGGGTTTCAAGCCAAACCGGTGCACTAATTTTAGTCCTCACTGGCTTATTTTATCTGTGGCCCGATTTCCAGACATATCGACGTTGCCATAATCAAACGGTCCCTTTGTCGTTGGTTCGATGAATCCAGGAATAAAATCTTCACGACAGACTTTCTTTTTGTCAGATTAACAGTGACGTTTTTCAAGTCTCTTGGGGTTTCAAGCCAAACCGGTGCACTAATTTCAGTCCTCACTGGCTTATTTTATCTGTGGAAGACTTTCGGTTGAGTGGTAACATTTTTATTGAACATTGCATCATCGACCCGATTAAAGTTCCACTTGATATCGAAGGAGGAAAAAAATTAAGTCATCAACTGATAAAAAAAAAAATCTGTTCCAAATCATTTCAGCATTCGGCAAAAAAAAGTCTCACACCGCCGCAGCCGAAATCGAAGAGAATGTGAACTTACGATCAATGACAATGACCCGATTAAATCTGAAATTGATGTGGACGATGTCTGTGTGCGTTTGGATAAATGTGAGTGTGTTGAGAGACGTGCACAAGTGGCAAATCGAAGGGGCACTCTCGAGAATGGGGAATCAATTGAATCGTCGTCTAGCCGTGCCTGGATCGTGCATCAAGACCTGCCAACGGCCAGCTCCCCACGTTTCTGGACCACGATGGTTCCACCACGAGCCGGACCAGAACCGGGACCAGCAGACCTCGCGAACTCCGGAGCCCATAGCTCAAATCGAGTGGCTTCTAACGCCACGACCGTGTACGCACGAGAGTTACCAGAGTCCTGTCTGCCCATTTGTATGTCTGTATATAGCTGTGTCTCGGTGGATTATAATAGTGCTACATGTATGTGGATTATGCATATGTATGACACGCTGTACTATATTATCCGTTATCTGACCGTCGGGAAACGCCCATCATTCGTGTACACTAATATCTACATCGCATACATCTGTTATATGTCATCATGGCAATCCGTGTGAATCAATTTCTGTTGGCCGTTCCTCAATGTTACTCTCCCACCTGCGTTTGTCTTTTCATTGAAAAATGGTGAGTCCATTCTATTACGACCTGACAGCAAATTCGATCAATGACACGGTAACTAATTATTGTCATTTTTTCATTAACTTCAAATTATTTTTATGTAGGGTTTATGGTTACTTTAAAAAAGGGGAGAGACATGTTCTTATGTAAAAAAAGTCTCGGGTTTCCAAATTTTTTTCTTTTACTGTCGTTTGGATTTGAAAGTGTTGAGGTAATAAAAATCGTGTATTTCGATTGAGGTGCTGAAAATTTGTCGCTGTATTTGGGTATACATTCTTTGTCGTAAAAAAATTGGGTTTATGAATATTAAATTCAGTATGAGTACGTTGATATTAATAATTGCACTTAATTTCATTGTGGCTTGTGAATTTCATACACTTTTTATGAGTAAAAGTAATGTGAATTTAAAAAAAAATTCAACAGTGGTCAGACAGATGGACAAATTTCAGATTCTGGAAATGAATGAATTATACGAATAAACAGAAGTATATTTTAATGTTCATGCAAATGAGACTCTGGAGTTTTGAGCCAAGGATTATGACAGATCTCAGTAAAGGTACTTTTGAGAACGATAATAATTTCAAAACCTTTTGCTATGCATCCCCTAAAGTGGTCAATGTTCCGGCAACGCATAACATTTTTATGCCAAACGTCTGAAAACTCCACATGGGCCCAGCGACCATATGTGCAGTGTGATATAAAATCCACCGTAAAAAACACAGCACAGAAGTGACCGGAATATAGTTGCCTTATTATTGCGTTTTCGAAAATGATGGCGACTAGCGTTCTACCATTTCTTCCTTCACATTTCCTTCGCACGCGGATTTGTTAATCCACGAGCAATTCAAAGCCAACATTACAACCCAGAAACGGAAAAAATTGCCAAATTTAATATTCTCACGTTTGAACGGAAGAAGTCTGTCGCAAAATAGTTTTTTTTTAGAAGGACCATTTTCTTCATTCCCGAAGTGAAAACCTGAAATGATTTCCTCCCTTCAGGATAAATCCGAAGGATTTTATTCGTATCTTGTCCAATCGATTTAGTTGAAAGTAACAATGGGCAATGGGCACTTCTCACGTGTGAGAATGATGGAAAAGTCGGTAAAAAAAAGTTTCACTGACGGGAATTGTGTGTTTGTAGGGTGAAGAACAAAAATCTTCAACAAACGTGGCACTGCAAATTAGCCATGGACAAAGTTAACGAACGATGGTTGGGCACGACAAAGTTCTGGACCCAGAAAAAAGTAGGGAATTACTTGGCCCGGTGGACAGTTGGGCATTTAAAGGGAAGTTTGTTAATAGAGACATGTGAATGTGCCAGGACCTTTGGAACGACCCTAGGACCAAGAACAGAGTCGGACACCGTGTAAGAAATCTCGGGAAATCAGCCAAAGTTAACCAAAGATAGTTCAGACTGCGGTGTGACCCAGTTCACCCACAAATCTTCATACATAGCAGTGGTAACTTCAAATATCTGTTTTTACCTATCGAGTCCTTTGTAAAGATGGTTTTTCCAAAGGGCAAAGTCGCCGTACAATGGAAACGAAACCTATTCCGTCCTGTCCACTTTTGTTCACTGGCTCGTTCTCCTTGAACCCCGAAGAGAAGTAGACAGCATATATTTCAAGAGAAAAGGTTTCACCGACTGCAATTGTGTATTTGTAGGGTGGAGCACCAAAGTCTCGAACATACGTGGCAATGCAAATTGGCCATGGATAAAATGAACAAAGAATGGGTCGGCGCGAAAAACTTCTGGACGCGAAAGGAAGTGGAAAATGACTTGGCCCAGTGGACAGTTGGGCATTTAAAGGGAAGTCTGTTAATGGAGAGATGTGAATGTGCCAGGACCTTTGAAACGACCGTAGGACCGAGAACAGAGTCGGACACCGTGTAAGAAATCTCGGGATATCAGCCAAAGTTAACCCGAGATAGTGGAGACTGCGGGGTGACCCAGTTCTCCGACAAATCCTAAATATTACGTAGCAGGTAACGCAAAATTGAATACGAAACCTATTCCGTCGTGTCCACTTTTGTTCACCGCGTCGTTATCCTTGAACCTCGGAGAAACGTCAACGGAATCCAAAAAGCTTCAACATGCATGAGTGATTTGTAATTCCTGTGAGAGCAGGTAGACATGGCGAAAACGCAGAGTGTCTGGAGGAAAACTGGTCCGAGGCAGTTGGGCCTGCTACAAGATTAAGTCCCGGCATACGCCGCGACTAATTCTGTTACAATAGAGAGGCTCTGGAGGCGCGTAGTGTACGAAGCAAGGTACATAACAGCCAGCGGCAAGCAAGCAAGCCGGTCTCCAGACGTTTAAGCCCGATGAGAGAAACGGTTTAACGTGGACAGTATATATTTCAAGAGAAAAGGTTTCACCGACTGCAATTGTGTATTTGTAGGGTGGAGCACCAAAGTCTCGAACATACGTGGCAATGCAAATTGGCCATGGATAAAATGAACAAACGATGGGTCGGCGCGAAAAACTTCTGGACGCAGAAGGAAGTGAAAAATGACTTGGCCCAGTGGACAGTTGGGCATTTAAAGGGAAGTCTGTTAATGGAGAGATGTGAATGTGCCAGGACCTTTGAAACGACCGTAGGACCGAGAACAGAGTCGGACACCGTGTAAGAAATCTCGGGATATCAGCCAAAGTTAACCCGAGATAGTGGAGACTGCGGGGTGACCCAGTTCTCCGACAAATCCTAAATATTACGTAGCAGGTAACGCAAAATTGAATACGAAACCTATTCCGTCGTGTCCACTTTTGTTCACCGCGTCGTTATCCTTGAACCTCGGAGAAACGTCAACGGAATCCAAAAAGCTTCAACATGCATGAGTGATTTGTAATTCCTGTGAGAGCAGGTAGACATGGCGAAAACGCAGAGTGTCTGGAGGAAAACTGGTCCGAGGCAGTCGGGTCTGCTACAAGATTAAGCCCCGGCATACGCCGCGACTAATTCTGTTACAATAGGGAGGCTGTGGAAGCGCGTAGTGTACGAAGCAAGGTACATAACAGCCAGCACCAAGCGAGCCAGTCTCTCAGACGTTTAAGCCAGAGGAGAGGAATGGTTTAACGTGGACAGCATATATTCCAGGACGTATAGCTGATGTCGTGGTTGTCGTTGTCGTCTCGACGACGTCGAGCCGAACGTACCACATGTCCACGATGGTGGTATATACCCACACGAACCTACACCAGGAGCTTCCTCCCGATCTGGTAAGCCAACGTACACAGGATTGGACCACCCGACAGCTTCTCCTGGAGCTTCTCCTCTCTTGTTGGTAGCGGATCCTCTACATTCAGGACTACAGGAGGAAAGTTACTGGTGGTAGATATACGACGACCATGGGTACGCTTCTCTCGTAACGTGCTGCGCGGCGAGACTCGAAATCGCAGTGCTTTTGGATCCTGGACGTTGTGCGTCGTCTCCACGAGCCCCGTTGCTCCGGGCAACCGATGGGGATGAATCTCGCGACGCCCGGCGTCGGCTTTCCAGTCGCGGGTGGGGCTGTTGGTCTCAGTGCGCTCGTCGACGCCGAACTGACCGCGTACAACAAACCTATCTCAACCTTTCTGTCTCTTTCGCCGGTCGTTCCTTACCCCGATGGCTTTCTGGTCAGCTTTTCATCCGGCAACACGAATCCACAAGTGAGACGGCCTTTGATTTCCTTCTTCCCTTTACCGTCATCGCTAAATAACGTCGCGTTTCGATGCACACGCGGCTCGCTAACCACTCGGCAACTCATCCGGCTCCTCTTCATTCTTCCTTTCTTTGTTTTTGTTTTTGTTTTCTCGTATCCGGTGAGGACTTTTGAAAACACTGTCTCAGCAGATATGATGGAAATGCTTGTGTGCTCTAAAGTTCCACGATAAATCTACGCTGCGTTGTTGTTGCAGGACACCGCAAAAAACGTCTCGCGGAAAACTTGCCGGTTACTCGACCGATTTACGGTTTTGTTGTTTCTGGATGTTGAGGAAACTTCGGAAAAGCCCTTGAGATGATATGACGGAAATGCTTGTGTGCTTAAAAGTTCCGCGATAAATTTGATTGTGAGCTCGGAAATAAATGAGAGAAACTTTTGCGGTATCGGTCGAGTTTCGATCTGGCGAAAATTGCATACGAGTGACACCGTCGAATCTCCTTTTTCCATTTCACTCTGACAACCGAAAATCACACTGCAATGTCACGAGAACCGCAACACTAGCCACCTATTATTCTATGTACTGCTTTTCAATTTGCGGCAGATCCGAAAAGACACTGGAACCCTGAAAAGATGATGGAAATTGTTGAGTTCTCCAAAGTTCCACCATAAATCTAAGTGACGTCATTGCAGGACACATGAAAACTGACCTACGGAATTGCGGCGATTCTTCATGGTCATTGCGGTCAACTTTCTGACCTGCCAAATCTAATGCAACT
The DNA here is from genome assembly GCA_947507545.1 of Clistopyga incitator. Classification (NCBI taxonomy): domain Eukaryota; kingdom Metazoa; phylum Arthropoda; class Insecta; order Hymenoptera; family Ichneumonidae; genus Clistopyga; species Clistopyga incitator. Next base: position 3,155,648 of record OX382182.1, on the reverse strand, counting down.
TAATCCAGTGGAATCGACAGAGAACCTTCCGCTTGATTTTCAACCTACAAACGATTCATTGTGTCATTGCCACGCGACCTTCGAAACCAGCCCGAACTTTACCGCTCCACTGTTTTCCAATTTAGGAGAGATCGGCAAAGACTTTTGAAATCCCATTCGATGGGACGCTGGAAATGCTCCGGTTATTGAAAGTTTCGCCATAAATCTACGCGACTTCATTACAAGAACCGACAGAACAGACTTTCAAGGAATTGCCGGGGACCGGGAATGCCGAAGAGTTGCGGAATACGATTTTTTGATCACACGGACAATTTCTAGCAGCCAAAGTACTGAAGGCAACTCACAAACCAGTTTTCATCGGTTTTCCTGCCATTTTTTCAGCAGATGACCACGTTCTGGAAGCCAAAGAAGTTGAATGAAGTGGCTTACCGATTTTGACTGATTCCGCTGCCATTGTTGTCATTTGCTGGTCAGATGGACGCTTTTTGGGAACCCAAAAACCGAAGCAAACTCACCGACCAGTTTTGACTGTTTCCACTGTTGTCCCCGAAGCACATGGACTAAATCTGAAACTCAGAGAACTTGAACGAAGTGGCCGTCCAATTTTGACTGATTTCCTTGCCATTGTTGGCATTCGATGGTTGGACGGATGAGTTTGAGTCACGAAACTGAAGTGAAATCAAAGAACTCGAATGAAGTGGCCGTCCGATTTTGAATGACTTTCTTGCTGTTGGTGTCATTTGTCGAGCACACGAGTCTTGGCAACCAAATGACTGAAGTGAAGTTACCTGCTGTCCGTGTCACTGTCTTCGGTGAAGTCTCTTCCCAAAAGGCCTAACTTCGAACGACGAAGCCTTTTCCTGCGCTTTATACCCACACAGCGAGGAACTAAAAAGTGGGTTTCGTGGGACACGATAGTCGTTTTATCTACCCTCGCACTCACCGGTCCGCGGTCACTGTACACGAGCCCCGTTGTGCGTTAGTAAAAAAGCAAAGTGCAGCCCGTTGATTAAACCGGGACAAATTAATTATCTTTTTCCCCGGTGAAGACACAGTGCGCTTACGCGATAAAACTGCTGGTGCATTAGCAGCCAGTTATTTGAAAATTACTCGTACTGACGTTGATGAAATTTTCTTTTGTCACGGCTATTAAATTACGGTGATGCTGCCACTAGTGTTTTAAGGAGTTTGAACAAAAGGCCAAAATACCTTGTTCACGTTGGCTGCCGCGGTGTCACGACGCTTGGAGCGTTTTGTGTAGAGGCAAGAGTCACTTTTCGTAAGTATCCTCCACATTTTTACTGATTTTAATACGAGAATATTTGCTGCCGGGTTTTTGAGCGATTTTTCTTCGTGAAGCACAAGTTTTTGACAATTGATCATCGCAGATGAAATTGAAAGGTAAATGGGAAAATTTAAACTGAAAAAATTGTCATTAATTCGTCGAGTGGACGGGGAATGAAGTATTTTTAAAAAAATTGTCTTCTCCATTTATCCTTTGATTCTCGACGTAAAGCGGAGTGTCCGAAAGTCACTTTGGAGTTATAAAAGGAGAACGATAAGATTAAACATTATGAGATTAAAATCTACGGTGGCCACGCCAACTCGGTCGACGTCGCTATGAACCCACTTCATTTTTAGTCCTTTTTCACTGTCTGTATTCCCTGTTTGCCAACAGTTAATGCCACTTCCGGGTTGTTATCAAATTGTCACCCTCGAAATTCTGTTTCCTATCTGTCTCACTTCAACTTACGACTTTTTGTGGCTGATGTTCACGATTTTCAACTCGATATCTGCGTTGCATTCGGTACAGACATTTCTTATTCTCCATTTGAGTTATTATTATTAGTTATGATTGCGATTGATACATAAAATTCAAGGAAATACTTCTATTCGTCAAACTGTCAAACTTTTGACAAGTTCGCTGTAAATAATGCAATACAAATCGTTAATTAGAAATTGAAAAAAAAAAAAATGGTAGCTCTTTTTTTTGCTAATTAATATCATTAACCGAATATTTGCAGAAATTTGAACGCAGTAAAATACAAAATTTTATTTATTCAATATCGATTATTGATTAAATTACTTTCCATTGTATTCGAGGCTGGGAGACGGAGTTTCTACTTTTGTGTAATGTACTGTATTATTATTTTTGAAAACTGTAGAATATCACAATTTTTATACAACGCAAAATAATCGGCAAAATTAATTCACCAGTGAAAAGTTGCAGTTTTTGCACCCCTAACTTTTCACATTACCCAAACGTCTCGACTTTGTTGACGAGGTCTATGAAAATTTAATGTCGCTCAATCAAATTATTTTTCATGGCATTCGATGCTAGAGTCGGACTTTCTATTTTTATGGAACGCAACATTTTACTAAGTTTAGTAATATTGGGTTGCCTTAACCACCCGACACAACACACCCTATCAATAATATTTTACCATAAACAAAAAGTGAAACACCATAATTTCTATATTACGCAAAATATGCTACGAAATTAATTCAGCGTGTGACAAAATCATTCGAAAAATAGCATTTCCATCACCTCTAACTTTTCACATTACCCAAACGTCTCAACTTTGTTGACGAGGTCTATGAAAATTTGATGTCGCTCAATCAAATTATTTTTCATCACATTCGATGCTAGAGTTGGAGTTTCTATTTTTATGGAACGCAACATTTCACTGAGTTTAGTAATATTGCCTTGCCTTAACCACCCCACACAACACATCCTATCAATAATATTTTACCATAAACAAAAAGTGAAACACCATAATTTCTATACAACGTAAAATATGCCACAAAATGAATTCAGCGTGTGACAAAATCATTCGAAAAATAGCATTTCCATCACCTCGAACTTTTCACATTACCCAAACGTCTCAACTTTGTTGACGAGGTCTATGAAAATTTGATGTCGCTCAATCAAATTATTTTTCATCACATTCGATGTTAGAGTCGGAGTTTCTATTTTTATGGAACGCAACATTTTACTAAGTTTAGTAATATTGGGTTGCCTTAACCACCCGACACAACACACCCTATCAATAATATTTTACCATAAACAAAAAGTGAAACACCATAATTTCTATACAACGCAAAATATGCCACAAAATGAATTCAGCATGTGACAAAATCATTCGAAAAATAGCATCTCCTTTTTCTTCCACTAAATTGATCGTACACCTTGAACTTTTTACATCGCCCAAACGTCTCGACTTTGTTGAGGAGCAACCCCCTCTACTTTAAGGAGTCTGGGGACCAAGTCCCATGTACCAAGGGAAGTAATTTATGCGGACGTTCTCCAACTCCTTCGTCGCTTGCTCGTGTCTGTGTAGCAAGAAATTTTCGAGTCTGGAGACGTAGCAGAACCTTGCAAAGTGAGAGAGAGAGAGAGAGAGAGAGAGAGCGAGAGAACGAGAGAACCACGAAGTAACGTCAGTACTGAGTAAAACTCGTCGGGCGTGGCTTTTCCGGGTGTCACACGACACAAAGAACTACCGGAGCTTGCACGCGCGAATGTTTCTCTCGTGGACAAGCCGAAGCTCGGAGAACGCGCGCCGCTCGTTGAAAAGTTTCTTCGTGACCCGATGCTAAAGGGCTACCGTTGAACCTCGCACTGTGTGTATGTGTCGGTGGGGCTAAAGTGGAGCCACCAAAACCGCCAGAAAGACGCAAGCAACTCGCAAGCTACTTATTTTCTTCCGACGTACCCGTAGTTATAAGCGATTCCCATTCTTTGGCGAACTTCACTCTACGCCCTCGTTTTTACACTCACTGCTATTTTCTCACTGTGAGTGTCTCGTTATTTTCACGGGGTGAGTAGCATTATTGTTATTTTCAACAGGTTCCATTGTAGGAGAAAATTTGGAGCTCGCACGGTCCACAAAGCTTTTATGGTTTATGGCTTATCTTTATCTTAATAAAAAGTAGGTTCCATGAGAACAGGCAAAATAAATCACACTTTTCGTATAAGAATTTCTGCTTAGTGTTATTTAGATTTTTGTTGTGAGTAATAGCATTATTGTTATTTTCAACCGGTTCTATTGTAGGAGAAAATTTGGAGCTTGCACGGGCCACAAAGCTTTTATGGTTTGTGGTTTTTTATCTTAATAAAAAAGAAAAAGGAGATTCTATGGAAACAGGCAGAATAAATCACAGTTTTCGTATAAGAATTTTGAATAATTACTGCTCAGAATTATTTAGATTTTTGTTGTGAGTAATAGCATTATTGTTATTTTCAACAGGTTCTATTGTAGGCGAAAATTTGGAGCTTGTACGGTCCACAAAGCTTTTATGGTTTATGGTTTTTTATCTTAAAAAAAAAAGAAACAGTAGATTCTATGGAAACAGGCAGAATAAATCACAGTTTTCGTATAAGAATTTTGAATAATTACTGCTCAGAATTACTTAGATTTTTGTTGTGAGTAATAGCATTATTGTTATTTTCAACCGGTTCTATTGTAGGAGAAAATTTGGAGCTTGCACGGTCCACAAAGCTTTTATGGTCTGTGGTATTTTATCTTAATGAAAAAGAAAAAGTAGGTTGCATGGAAATAACAATAGCATTATTGTTATTTTCAACAGGTTCTATTATAGGAGAAAATTTGGAGCTTGCTCGGTCCACAAAGCTTTTATGGTTTATGGTTTTTTATCTTAATAAAAAAGAAAAAGTAGATTCTATGGAAAGAGCCAGGATAAATCACCGTTTTCAAAATCGAGACAAATAATTTTCTCGTCAAGTTATGTTGACATTTCTAAGTGATGATTTAATGAAATTACTTCAATAATTATTGAACAATTAAATTGTAATAAAAATTGCTTCGATAATTTCGTTTCTTACTCTAAGAAATATTTCGTCGATGGGAAAATTCGGGAAATAGAAAATTTTAAATATATTCTTACTGAGTTACCTCGCTTTTAATTTTTTCTAATGTAAAGCTGAATTTATTATCGATATTCAATTGCTTTTAGATTTTTACTTGTTTATACACGAAGTTTCCATAGCGACTACAAATTCCATGTTACGAAAATTAATTTTCCTTTCAAATTATTTGTATTTGTGTATTTCAGTGACTGGTCAGGATTTTAATTATACAAGCAGACGCAAATTTGAAGTCGCTTTCTGATTAAAATCACGTTTATTGGAAATACGAAAATTCGATTTCGATGAAATACGCCAAGAGATTAATTTATTTTCGTAACCAAGCAAAGTCAATAACTACATTTGCTACTTTGTTCATTTTATAGGGCGTTACCAATATACCGCATAATAATAATAATAATAATAATAATAATAATTTTTCTTCTTGTTCTATAAAAACACGAGTTATTAATTTCAATCATTAATTACTAATGAAGAACCATAATTACATGAAATTTTCTTCAATAATAGTAATTTTGATTCTTATTCTAAGGATTATTCCGTTGATGGGAAAATTTGAGAAATTGCTTCGTGAGAGGGTTGCTACCCGAGCGAAGCTTGGTAGCTGATGTTGATCGCGGCGGGCGGATATCTGCTATGGGGGTTGCTTTCGGTTCGAAGACAAAGAGCTTCTTGGGCAGACGCCGTAGCTCTGGCTCGTAATCTCAGTAAATATTTAATGTCGTTCTCTCGTCGAGAGTCGATTGAATTACCAATTCCATTAAAGCCTCTCGTGAAAGTTCGCCGTGTGCATAGATTGTCTCTTTCTTATTCCATGGCGAATCGTTGATTGACACATCATTCGGTCATTACTCCTCGGGAATTAAAAAATAGGTGTGAAATAGTTTAATTACAGCACAATTTTCATATCAATTGCAATTTATTTTCTCATTTTTTTGATAAAATTATCACAAATTCAATTAACGTTATGAAAAATTATAATGAAATTAAGGGACTTTTGCAGTAAAATTGAAGCAAATTATCATAATTATCGTACCAAAAATAAATTTCACATCGCAGTTTTAAAATAAATTTAGTATTTCAATTTATGACTAAAAACTTTCAGTACATGTGCGTGAAATTTCAAGTAAATTTTTTTCATTATGGGGGTAAAAATATAAAACCAAGATGTTGAAAAATAATGTTGTCGGCCTTTTAGATTTTTTGTTTTTTTCATTTCAGAAATTCTATTTCATGTATTTATATCCGTTTTTTTTCGGTTGGGTCAACCACGTGGTTATGTCAAGTGGATTCATAGGGCGCTCGAAGGGTTTTTCTTCAATTACCGAAACCCTTCGTTTCGCGCGGGTGATTAATAACGCTGACCCGGTGGGATTGCGCAATCGAATTTATTATGGCTTTTAGACACGTTCCCGAGGGAACACTAACGATCTGTATTGAGTTACCTATTGGTTCAATATATATATCTATATATAAATGCTTGTTCAGGGTTCATATATATATATATTTCTACGTGAACGCACACGTTGTGTAAGTATAATCACGCAGTTTCTCCACCAAGATGAATGGCCCTGAGCCCTTGAAAATTCCGAATCACGAAGGGCCAGACACAAACACACATATGCTCCACTTCAAATACAGAAGTGACCCTAATCGATAACGATGATGAAGAATTTCACGGTTAGATCTGAATTGGAAATTATTAATTGGTCCGAACTGTTTTCCTTTTCGAAATTCAATAGCGTGACGATCGTTTGCCAAACTTTGATGGAATTTAATCAATTTTTCAGTTTTTCATTTCATTTCAGTTTTTCGGTAATTTTTCGGTCATTGGATTTGAGTTGAACTTCTTTAATTCAATCGTGACATTAATTTCGATACTTTGGTCCAAATTGTACAAATAGATTGGAACTGGTTAAGGGGACCAAGTTCCCTAAAAAAAGTCATAGGAAACAAAATTCCAAACAATCAATAACAAATCAATCGTTGACACTATCTGGGTCCAGGATCGATGGTCGATGGTGGGATTGGTAGCACGAAACATCGAAAGCCCTTTTGGGGTTGTAAAAACGAACGACAAATGGACATCCAATGATTGATTTAGGGTTGATTTCACACCATTCGGACAGTGCTTTGGATGGTCAAGTCCATCAGGAAACACCGACGAATTTGTGGGGTTGGCAAAAAACGAAGAAGAAGAAGTGTCTTTTACGAATCAACAGGGCTTTTGTGGGCTCGGAAGTTTGAAGGGTTTAAACACACGTTTCGGAAAAGCCGGTTCGATCGACGCTGCGTCGACGAAGCTGCCTGTTTGTTTTACGGCAGCATAGCTGATGCTCTATGTCGCGAAAGGGTCGAGGAACGAGATTCACTGTGCCCTCTCCCATCCTTTAGCCCCTTTTCACATGCGTAAACAGAAGGCAATAGCAGTGGAATGGACTGCGAGTTGCACTCTGGGACACAGCTATAAAACACCGAACGTGTTACTACGGAGTCGAGTGCTGTTGCCCAGAGATGAACAGGTGCACTGCCGTTTCAAGCACACACCCCAATTTCAATGCGTAAAACCACAGCTCATTGCGCAGACCTCGTGTAGAATCAACCTGTCTGCGCTGTGTCAAAAGCAACCAACACCATAAACATTTATACATCGTCACCATCGTCCTCATGGAGTTTTAATGGGAATGGACCGTTTTGGATGCTGTATCATTGTATATTAATTTATGAATTTGTTTATGAGACACGGGGTTGATTCAAAAATTTTATTTAATTTTTATGGGGCTCGGTTTTCAAGGAATACAGAAATTAAAAAATATTGTTGTACTCAGAGACTTAGATATAAAACACCGAATGTGTTGCTCAGAGATGAACCGGTAAAGTGCGCTCGCCAATTTCAATGCGTAAAACCACAGCTCATTGCGCAGACCTCATGTAGAATTAAGTAGTCTGTGATGTGTCAAAAGCAACCAACACCATAAACATTTATACATCGTCACTATCGTCCTCATGGAGTTTTAATGGGAATGGACCGTTTTGGATGCTGTATCATTGTATATTAATTTATGGATTTGTTTATGAGATACCGGGTTAATTCGAAAATTTTATTTAATTCTTATGTGGCTCGGTTTTCAAGGAATACAGAAATTAAAAAATATTGTTGCACTCAGGGACTTGGATATAACACACCGAACGTGTTGATCAGAGATGAACTGGTGAAATGCGCACGCCAATTTCAATGGGGTGGAGTTTTAATGGGAATGGACCGTTTTGGATGCTGTATCATTGTATATTAATTTATGGATTTGTTTATGAGATACCGGGTTAATTCAAAAATTTTATTTAATTTTTATGAGGCTCGGTTTTCAAAGAATACAGAAATTAAAAAATATTGTTGCACTCAGGGACTTGGATAGAAAACATCGAACGTGTTGCTCAGAGATGAACAGGTGAAGTGCGCACACCAATTTCAATGCGTAAAACCACAGCTCTGCGCAGACCTCATGTAGATACCTCATGTAATACATTTTTACTTATTTCATTTTTCAGTTCGTAAAGTGCGAATCTGTTTCATATATAGATACATAATTACGTATACTTTTATATATCGTTATACATGACCACATATAATGATTTCTTCAAAGAATCTAGGGCAGTAATGGGCTGTGCATGGGAGTTAATGGTAGTTTCATTAATTGTGTGGATTATATGGTAACGCTCAAAGACTCGCTTTACCGCTACGCTTTGACGATATACAACCGCGAGTCCTGGAATCGGATGCATCTGGCGAATCAACTCTGGTTATAGCGACTCAAACCGCCAAGTACATTCGTTATAGCCCGTACGGAGGTTCAAGTTGATTCGATCTCGCCTATTAGAATTCGAGCTAATTCTGCGTTCTAGTGAAACAGCCTCGAAATCAATCTGATCTTGGTTGATGAATATACACATATACACACAAAATATATGGGGCATTTCACGTCCTTTAGAAGAAAAGTAGAATTTTTTTGAGGTATCACTTAACATTTGGAAAAAAAAAAAAAAAAAAAAAATGATTTTAAATCCTTGATCAAATCTAAAAAATGTTAAGCCTGGATCCAAAGCTGAGGTCGAATCTTTTTTTACTCTGTTAAATTATGCACGTGACGATCCACTAATTGAATACTCCGTGCTCCGAAATATTTTTCTAAAGTTCTTTCCAGTGGACGAATGGAATTTTCAAAATTTCACTCACGAAGCCCAGAGAGAAGATAATTAAATAATGGATTTTCTCGTCGACTGTCGAACTTTCCGGTGATGACGCTTAATAGCCTGAAGAGAGTCGATGCAAGTCGGTGGAAATTCCACGTGCTCTCGTCAAATCTGTCGAAGCTGAGGAAAGTTGGACCCCCTGTGACCGAGTCATTTAGTCATCGTCGCGACATCGACGAACGGTGAACGTGCAGACACACAAAACACCGGGTGCACGAAACACACCCGGCGCCTCTCCGCTTCTCTGCAGCTTCTGCTTCTGACAGGAAATTAAAAGTTTCGTGGCAAACGCTCCTCGAGTTTGCACCATAGCTTTAAACCTACGGTGCAAAAGGGCTTCAGGGCCACGGGGTTCGGACCCCCCTCCCCCTCCCCCTCCCCCCATAATCAGCACGATCGTGAAATTGCGACTGGAAAGTAGAAGGTCCATTTAGATGGTAGCCTCGATAGTCGTCGAATATCGAGGCAAAACTCCCGAGACGATCCTCGAGAGTTTATCAAAGAGAATAGTCGACAAACTTTTCCGCCGCTTTATACTCTTCGCAAAAGCCCTCCCCCTCCCCAAAAAGAATTTACTTTCTCGCCTATCATCGGCCGTTATTTCTCCAACTAAAACTTTTTGCCCATATCGATGGCTTTAATCAATTGCAATTTTTCATTTTTTTTTTTTTTTCTTTCAATTTGCACTAAATTTCTGTAATCTCTTTCTTGGATTCATGACCCCTCGCTTTTTTAATCACTTTACGTGATTTTGAAGTAGTTTAGATAGTTTTCATTTTTTCTAATGTTTTTTTTTTTTTTTTTTTTTTTAATGTAAAATGGCACTTTTAGTCTGAGTTTGATTAATTAAAAATAATGCAATTACTTGATTTTAAAAAAATGTTAATCAATGATTAGAGTTTTGCAGAAGAAAAAATTGAGGGGTGGTGTAAAAATTCTGTGCAGCAGAATAAAACTACCCTCGTAATAATAAGGAAAGTCGTTGATTAAGGGGCTGAAGTTCAAAGGATCACGTTTCTCGTATCCCACAAACTACAGCAAAATCCCACTAGCCATAAGTAGGGGCAGTATTTCTTTCGTTAAATGGCCCGATCGTGCGTGTATCGACAAACTTTCGACCAAGTTCCTTTTCCTTACCGAGGAAAACAGACTGTCGACGGTAGTATATTCTCAAGCACTATTTTTCACCCCTTCTCCACCAACAATAAAAAAGTATCGATATTTCAGTGCCTGAGCTCAGCGAATAAAAAATCAGCTCACGTTGCAAGCCTTGTACCAATTAACCCAATCATCGATGTGTCGTACTACCTTTAAACGACAATTGTTTCAAAAAAATCGTTCAAAAATGTGGAATTTTGCAATAAACCAAAAAATTATGTTCTCTCGAACAATATTACGAACATAAGTATTGACACTTTCAAATTATTATTATTATTATTTTTATGTCAGGATTTAAAAATTTGAAAAAAATTTCTCAAACTTTATACACATTTTTTTTTATTTGCAAAAAAAAAGAAGGGATTTCATGGTACAATTTTTGTAAATGTCGAAATTTCGAATCAAAAGAACTTTCGGTCAACAGAAAAATGGTTCGAACGAAAAAAAAAAAAACCTGCAAAGTAGAATCTTGGAAATTTCTTCCAAATTATTTTTTTTTCCCTCGCAAAATTAACTCTACCATAAAACAATAGTAATCAAAAAATAATAATAATAATAACAATATTGTTAAAAAAAGAATAACAGTTTTTTGACCGTAGACCCAACGTCGTAAAATGGTAGATAATTTGAGAAAAAGGCCACTCGATCAATCGCACTGGAAGTGAAGAAGACGCTTTTATAAAGTGTGCCCTGGAGGCGTCGTGGAGCTGCGGTAAAGGGCCAAAGAGAATGTGAGCCGGAGGGACGGGGATTGAAGAGTAAAAGTGAAGAAAAAGAGAGGACAAGGGAAGAGAGAATAAAGGGGAGGAGGGAAGCAGGCTGAGAGTGGTAGCAGCTAGGAGAGAAACGAAGGAAAAACGTACTTGCCCTTTACCGCAGTCTCTTTCGCATACGTATCTCGGTATTATCTCACTTTATCGTTCGTATGCGCGGGGCTTACCGTATGCACCGTAGATGCCCTCTTGGCTGCCACCTTTGCTGCTGCCGCTGATTCTTCTTACCTTTTCTCTCGCTCTTCGCGGTGCAGACGCTATTCCAATGAAAGTGTAGTGGTATGTAGACTTTGCCTTCAAGCCACTCTTAAGGTACGTTGGGTCAGGTGCCATTTCATTCCTGCAGCCTCCATTCTCCTACACTTTTGCTCCTGTTAACCCTCTGTAAATCTTGGGACTAAGAATATTTGCCAATTGTTTGTTTTTTTTTTTTTTTTTTAAGAATATATCTTTATATTAGAAAAAGGTTGCAGTGTGTCAGAGGTGCCATTTTATTCATGTAGCCTCCATTTTCTTACAGTTTTGCTCCGGTTAACACTCTTTAAATCTTGGGACTAAGAATATTTGCCAATTGTTTTTTTTTTTATTTAAGAATATATCTTTATATTAGAAAAAGGCTGCGGTATGTCAGAGGTGCCATTTTATTCCTGTAGCCTCCATTTTCTCACACTTTTGCTCCGGTTAACACTCTTTAAATCTTGGGACTAAGAATATTCGCCAATCATTCGTTCTTTTTTTAGAACACTTCTTGTAGATTTTGCCTTCAAGCCACTCTTAAGGTACGTTCGGTCAGGTGCCATTTCATTCCTGTGGCTTCGTTAAATTCGCTAAATCAACATAATGAATTATTAGTGTTTATTGCGATTTTCAAAAAAGTGCAAAACATAGGAATGAAAATGTACCGGCACAAAAAAAATTAAGAGGATAAATAACGTCCGCACAGGAGCTATTTATTACAACGCTATTAAATATTCAATGCGCATCGCCGCTTAATGCTCCCTAACGTTCCAATTTTCGTGGTTTTACGAGGATGATATAATTCAGTACCTCTACTGTGCGGATTCGTCGACTTGTTAATCGCCTCGAATTATTATCGCGGCTCGCTGTCTCCATAGTTTTACCGCAGGAAACGCGGGGAGGGGCGGGGGGCTCGGTTATTAAGTACCAAAGATCGGGACACTTTACCATGACTTGACAGGAAAAGAGGGGCGTCTAGGGGCAGGAAATGATGCGCAGCAAAAGCAAACTCGCGATTGCCCGCCGCAAAATCGTCGGAGAGAAAATGTGTAAGAAAGTTTTACTCGTCGGCTAATCTTCGTTCTAATTGAATTTCTTCGAGAAACTCGTGAGAGACGCACCCGAGCAGACAAAGAATGGGTTAAAGAGAAAAAAATACCAGAACCGAGGTAGTCTGAAAATACTCAATAGTTATGGGTTTTTTTTTTAGGAATTACTTGTTATCGAAGGAAACATAGGAAAATGACAATCGCAAAGTGCCGAAGATTATAATTTAAAAAATGATTTAAAAGAAAACCGGAAAAGGACCGGGTCCTCATGAATACTTAAGCAAAAACTCCCGCTTCACTAATTCAATAAAACCAAACGGAGAGGCAGCCATTAGCGTTTAATGGGGTTTAACCTTACCCAAGTACCATTTATACTTACCTCATTTTTTAATTAAACTTTTCTTTCTTCTTTCATTATTTAATATGCTGTATTTTTTTTTTTCAAATATGTAGAATTAATTATGAGAAAATACAGTTTCTCGAAAAAATTTTAATGGTAACCTAAAATTTCGAAATCGCGTTATAAAAACGGGAGATTTATTTTCAACAAGACAATAATTCTCAAAAAGCTTCCCCGAAGCTTTGTATCTGGGGTGAAATTTTGTACACCACTTTTTCACCTCTAGAGTATTATTTTTAACTATATGAATAACCGGAAATCCGGAAAAATCGCAAAAATTTCCAGGCCAATAAAAAGAAACGAGAAAGTACTCGAGTAACTTCCGGTAAATTGGAGAACTTACATTGCCCGATAAATTTGAGAGCTCAGGTGAAATTTACTGAAATTTTCTCGCAGGCAAAAACTCGACCCCCTTAAGGTCTCACCTTTGGACACTCGTGATCTTTATCATTTTTTTTTTTTTCTTCTTTTTTTTGCGACACCTTTTGAACCTCCTTGCAACTTGAGCGCACTATAGTGCTTTCCCTACCTTCGATAATATGGAGAAAAAAAAAAAAAAAAAAAATGTCAGGAAGAAAAAGTTGCTAGTCCGTAAGTGTGATATGTGGCCGAGAAACACCAGACTTTATACCAGCACTATGGCTGAAGCGCACTATGTTTCGTGAAAAACTCGCCGACGGAGAAGCCTCCATTTGTCTCAAGGGGGCGCTGAGGTAAAAGTGGACACACTTTATTCCGAATATTGTCCATTATTCTTTGCAACACGGGTTCACACGTTCGCTTCGCATTTACAGTGCACACAAACGTTGGGTTCACAGAGGAAGCAAAATAGAGTCTAGAGCCTGTCTTGATATTTTTGCTATTTTTTTGTGGGACATTTTTTTTATTTATTTTTTTAAAATCTTAATGTCTGTATACTTAAAATAGTCTGAAATTAAGAGAAATGCACTTTTTTCAGCCGGTGTCCGAATGTGCGCATGTGTGGGTATGTGTTTTTTGGCCGATTCAAAAGTTCGGAATATTTAATTTTTGACATTTCCTTTTTTTTTTTTTTACGTTTTGTAGATGCTGCCGCTGGTGCAAATATCGACTTACCGATTTGAAATTTTGTATGTGGGTTTATACGTTATTTATTACTCAGTTTATTTAATATTCGATTTTTTGCAAATTGGCTGAGTGATTCAAAAGTTATGAATATTTATTAAAAAAAATTTTAAACCATTTTTTCATTGTGCAGCTGTCGTAAATATCGGAATCGACAAAAAAAAATTATTTTGATTGGGAAACCAATGATTCGTTATATTGGCAATTTTGTAAAGAGCGAAAAATAATGAGAAAACAATGTGCAAGGTTCTACTTGACATTCTTTGCCTATCGTTCATATTAAAAATACTCGGGGAACTTCGGATATGCACAAAACGAACCGAGAGAAAAATTCTCCTTCGCAATCCGAACATAAACTACTGTCAGGCATTCACGTATGTGTGAATATAAAGTGCACTCTATGTGCGTGGGATAAAACTCGTCGAGAGTTTCAAAGGTATAATCAAGTTGTGCGCAAAATTGAATCACCAGCTGCGAACACTTTCACATATCACATCCTGCATTCTCCATTTTTTTCGCCAATTTCTTTCGACCCTTTTGAGCGGTATCATTTATACGGCAATAACTTCGAAGTTATTTCGAAAATAATTTCCTCGCCACATTTTTTTTATTTTATTTTATTTATTTTTTCACGTTTTTACATTTATTCAAAATGGATACGAAAATGGGAAAAAATGTTTTTCCACTATTTATCATTTTACAGTAAAATGAAAAAATATTTAATAAATTCCTCACTTCATTTTTTTACGATTGTATTATTATTAAAAAATGCCACGAAAATGAAAAAAAAAAAAGAAAAAAACGTTTTTCCACTATTTATCATTTCACAGTAAAATAAAAAAATATTTTATAAATCCTCACTACATTTTGTTGCAATTCTATAATTATTAAAAAATGCCAGGAAAATGAAAAAAAAATGTTCACTATTTACAGTAAAATTGATAAATATTTTTCGAGTTCATCCCCACATTTTTTTCTCCCAATTTTACATTTATTCAGAAAGGCAACGCAAGTGGAAATATTTTTTTAACTATTTACAGTGAAATGGAAAAATATTTGTTAATAGTGAATTATACAAAGAATGAGTAAATAAATTAAGCTCGTAATTATTCGCCGGTTGAAAAAACAAAATAAAGCAAATAGCGCGAGTAAAAAAATAACGGGCACTGTTATTTTCCATCAGATACCACGTCTATTTTCACGTTTCGTGGAAAAAATATGATGCGTGAGATTTTCTCTCGTTTTGTGTACACGTCAACGATGTACGCACACGAAGCTCTGGTGTATCTCATATTATGCATGCATGCTCGCAGCTCTTGTGACTAGGACGAACATCCCTTTTTTGCTAGGGACGACGCGACGCTTGCTGGTCCATGGTTTGAATGTATCCCACCATGTGGCATTCCCTCCCTTGGCTATGGGGGCCCATAACAGTGGCAAAAGCACTTTTTCAACCCCGAAGAGCATCGACTGCCAAACGGAAAAATCGATTTCCCTCTCAAATACGTGCACATACCAACTTCGCTATTAAATAAATAAAATGAAAACGAGAAACGCAGAGAAATATCGTCAGTCGATGGAGATGGAATTTGGCATGGAGTTTTCTATCGCCGCCAGAAATTTTTTGTTTCTCTCTTTCTGTCGATCATACGACATATATGTTGAATGCTGTATGCAATTTTAGTGGTTCATGGAAGGGGGTGGTACGTAAAAATAACAGGAGGGTTACACGGGGCGAGATGGCACAGCAATTTATTCTTTTTTCGCCTCTAATTTCATATAAAGGTCGTATAAAATATTGAGTAAATTTGTAGGGCTTCGGAAAACATCAACAAATCATTTTTATTTAAATAGAAATTTAGATTTTTTAGCTTTTAATGAAACTGCTGGAGTTTTTTTTGTTTCAGTTTACATTTTCATTTATTTTGCCGCTTTGAACACAAATTTGGAAATTTTTTTGTTGAGAAATAAATCAAATCCGTGGAAAGTAATATATTATAAAAAAATATATTGATATAAAATTGCTAGAATTTTAAGAGCAGTTATCATTCCACTAAATAAATTTTACTAAATATCTACATTATTTAAAAATTTTTTTTTTTCTTAGGGTTCGTCACGAAGGATTATTTATTGCTATTCTGTGTGCGTTGCTTAGAGCTTTGATTCGAGTAACCATCGATAAATTCGAGCAGAGGATCACAGAGTGCCTCTTGATGGGGCTCTGAGCTTCTAACTATATTTGAGCAATTTCAACATTCCACTGACCAACCAATATCGGCCAATATAATCCTTCCTGGCAAAGCAGGATTCATTTTAATGAACGTGGTCAGTGCACCGGGCACGATATAATTAACGTACTCCACGCTTCTATTACAATTAACCGTTTTAGAAATTCTATATACATAGTTAATGAAATCTGAGGGAAAATGGAGATTTTCACACGAATATATTGACACTCGAAAGTAGCTGTCACGAAATCCACCATTAATCCATTCAAAAGCGTACCATTTCCAATTTATGACCCCAAATGCTACGGTAAACTACAAACTTATTTTTTAAAAATAATCGTCCATTTTTGAGACTTTTGTTCTACTTTTCAGTGGAATAACCTTTTTCATATATAATTAAATTCATATACATTTGCTAATTATCAGATGATTGGTTGAAAAAAAAAATGAAAAATTTTATTCATTAACTAAACTAACAAATAACGTGAGTTTGAAAATAATGCAATGCTCGCAAATTTTCAAAAAACTTCGCCCAATTCTCTTATGTAAAAATTGTTATATTATTTGTGTAACTTCTTATCAATAATTGGAATCTACTTTATCATTGAGCACTGAAAAATGACGAAAATTTAAAAAGCCAAAGAAACTCGTGAGTAAAAAATAAAAAAAGATCTTCATTTATCTCGAATTATGGCAAAAAAAGTATTAAAGTGGACCCCAAGGTTCACTGAGCGCCATTTTTTGAATTCTGTCGTTTTGACATCGCAGATTTCTTCTTATACGTCAATTGTCAATGGCAAACGTCAATGAAGATATCGTGGACGAATAATAATGACATTACGGTAATAGACGAATCCTGAAGCCCGGGTATTCTTGAAATGGAAACGAGAAACGCCCGCTCGTCGTTGAATGCTAATTCAGGTGAGAAGGATTGAAAGAAATAGGTTGGCTAGGTCAAGGAAGCTTGGGGAATCTTGTTAGCCATGCCACTCTGCTTTGCACTCAGAGCCATGAAAAGATCAAGAGATGTAGATGGATCATCAGGGCAAATTTATGCTGTAACTTTCAGAAATAACCTCTTTTACCAGAATTTCATACTAACCCTGAACTTTGATTCGTTCTTTTTTACTCTGACTCTAAAAAAAAAAAGTGACTTCTTCATTCCAGAATTCACATATGCAACTTCCGTTCAGAAAATCGTTGTTATTTCCCAAGTCTTATATTCCACAACTGAAAACCTTTGGCTCAACCCACTTTAACTATGATTCTGAAAAAAGTGGCTTTTGGTAAAAAAAAAAAAAAAAAAAATGTCTGAATTTCCTTCCAAATGCCGTTTCCATGATCTAAATTAAAAATTCGACTGTTTCATTAAACGCAACTTGAGTTGAAACTAATTCTTAATGAACCTCTTAAGTCATGGGAGTTAGTTAAGAGTTACTTAATAATGGTAGGGAGGAAGTCGATGCCACTGAAAATCAGGCACAGCCGGATTTCATGTATTTGTGCAGGTGCACAAAGTGATGTGCGGGTTGCGTTAAACGCGGCAGTGGAAAATCGTTGGATCCGCGCGAGCTTCTTCAATGGAATACGCTCGTCGTTCCGCTTCTCTTCGCGTTTGATTTCTCAAATTCAGAGCTAGGATTTCAAACTCTCGATAGGACGTTTCACGGTAAGTTTTCGAAACTTACGGCGCCAGTGGTGCAGACGTTATATACAGTAAGTATAGGTTAGGTGAATAGAAGAGAAAGCCCGTATACAGCGTGTTCGCAAGTGAGTTTCTCGAGAAGGGGTTGAGGGCGGACGAGAGGAGGACGTACTCCTTCTTCCTGGTTTCGCAGTCTGCAGATGCGCAAACCCAGCGCCAAGTTCTCGTGCATAGAAATTCCTTCGGCAAAGGGGAAACTCCGACTCGGATTTAAATACTGTACGGTACGCCACTGCTGCACAAATATCCAAGCTTGGAAGCAGCAGGAATAAATTAAAGATAGTCTGGCAATAAGAAAAAGGATGTTAACCTCCATTGAGTCCTCGGGTCTTCGGAATGAGTAACTCTAGGTCCGAGGAGGTCCGGAAAAGTTCTTGGTCGTCCGAAGAGAGCCTACGCGGTATTAGATAGTCCGATGTAGTTCAGAAATTCTTCATATTGGAATCCAGGCCTTTTTTGAGGTTGGAAACGTGAACGATCCTCGTGAGGTGTATAGTTTGCAAAAGTACTGGCGAAGCTCGTGGTCTAAAGTTCTGGCGAAGCTCGTGGTCAAAGGTTCTTTGCCGTTTTCGCGACAAAGGACACGGTACGCCACTGCTGCGCAAATATACAAATTTGTAAGCAGCAGGAGTAAATTAAAGGCAGTCTGGCAATAAGAAAAAGGATGTTAACCTCCATTGAGTCCTCGGGTCTTCGGAATGAGTAACTCTAGGTCCGGGTTGAGGTCCCAGGAGGTCCAGAAGAGTCCCTGGTCATCCAAAGAGAGCCTACGTGGTTCTAGGGAGTCCGATATAGTCCACAAAACTTTGAATTACAACTTAGTGTTTTCTTCATATTGAAAACCAGGTTTTTTGCCAGGCTGGAGGCGTGAACGATCCTCGTGGGGTGTGATAATGGCTTTTTCATCGTCGATCCGCCTGATTAAAGCCATGACGTGTATTAGTTTTTTCATTTTGTCTATAGTTGGTAAAAGTTCTGGCGGAGCTTGTGGTCAAAGATTCTTTGCCGTTATCACGACAAAGAACATCAGACAGCAAAGATAGAGAAGCACGAACCTTCGGTCGGGATGCTCATTAGCAGCGGGAGGCAGTGTTGGCTGGTAAGAATTGCGTAGCTGTGAAATCCTATCGGAAAGTTCGACCTTTCTTCTTTCCGTTCTCCTAACTAGCTCGATTCTTTTTCTTGCTCGGGGCATGACGACGGTATAGCTGAGGCCTTCGGTAGTTAGAGCTCTCGTCCAGGTACATCCTACCTTCTTGATGTTTGGATCGGTCGACGAACCGGAGGAAACGAAAGCGTCTCGACGCAGCTTTCCGAGCCTCGGTCAGCCAGCCACGCGGTTTATACACCGGGAAAACATAGTTTTCAAAGTTTTCGCTTCTCGCAGTATTCAGGCACGACGCAAACAACGGACTGATACCGAATTTTAAACTCTTTACACAAAGTTCCTCCTTCAGGTATTTGAACTGTTCTTTTTTTTTTTTTTTGTAACTACAACGATCAGGAATATCAGACAGGATCGCCGAGTCGGTTGGGTTATAAATAAGCTTTTCCCGAAGTCTTGTAAGGGCTGAATTTATAGTTCCAAGTTTAAACTCAAGTTCTTACTTAGGATAACAAAAAACACATTGTAGCTTTACTTGTAACACGTGTTACAGAAAAGAAATCGCTTTTCCGTCCTCTTTGTTATAGCGACGGAGATTAGGCCTATCGGTTGGATCCCAAAAAAACCCCAATAAGGTGACCGAAGTCATCCGAAATCATCTGAAGACCCTCGGTTCATCGAATCTCGAACAAAACCCAAACTTCGAACAGTTTTGGATTGTATATTATCAATCTCGTTAGCTTTTAACTAGCCCGAACAGGTTTTGGTTGGTTCGAATCGGTATGTGTTGTATTTGATTATTTGTCCTCGATCATAATCGTATCATTACATGCTAGGTCATCTTGTTTCCTTTGAACACGCTCCCGATTTATCCCTCGGGACTAGAACGAAAAGCACGCCGGTCGCAAAAAACTTTAACATTGGGAATCGAGCTACAAATCACCCTCACAGCAGCCGAGGTTAAATGGATCACGAAGGAAAAAAAAAAAAAACGAACTAGAGGTGTAACAGAAACGTTTTCTCCAGTGGCGCAAGAAACGTTTCGCATTTTTTTCTCCCTTTAACCCTCGCTGATACCGCGCGGGTGAGTTTAGGGCTTTGTGTGGGCTTGATGTATATCTGTATACGTGGTCGATGAGGACCAGGAGGGGAGTCGGTGGTAAGGTGGCAGTGCTTTTTACGGGCTCGCACCAAGGACGGTCGCGCAAGGCTTAGTCTAATCCTTAGACGACCTCGGGCGAGCTGTAGGTGAACGGGGTCCGTATAAAAAACAGTGAAGAAGGTGTTTGGTCTCGTAGGTTAGAATCCCGGATGAAAAGCTCCCTCCCCAAGGACGTCCAATCCTCAAATTGTGTCATTAAAGCTTCTTACGAGAGTTAACTGTTGCTTCTCCTGAAAACTTATTCAATTCCGTATATCCCACTGGAAAGTGGAATGGTCATCATGATTTTCTACAAAAGCTCATACTCTTCAGCATCCCATTAGCATTCCAAAAGCTCGATTAGTATTGTGAAGAAAAGGGTGAACTTTGCACTTGAATTCGGATAACAAAGTTTGTCGTTCGAAGTTTTGCAGACTCTCGAATCAAAATCATCAAAATTCTGTTGAGCTTTATTTGAAAATTGAATCAGAACAAAAAATATGGTATCAAGATGCCACATTCCATTTATTTATCAACATTCCAAAAGCGCAATTAGTATTGTAAAGAAAAGGGTGAACTTTGCACTTGAATTCGGATAACAAAGTTTGTCGTTCGAAGTTTTGCAGACTCTCGAATCAAAATCGTCAAAATTCTGTTGAGCTTTATTTTAAAATTGAATCAGAACAAAAAATATGGTATCAAGATGCCACATCCCATTTATTTATCGACATTCCAAAAGCGCGATTAGTATTGTGAAGGAAAGGGTGAACTTTGCACTTGAATTCGGATAACAGAGTTTGTCGTTCGAAGTTTTGCAGACTCTCGAATCAAAATCGTCAAAATTCTGTTGAGCTTTATTTTAAAATTGAATCAGAACAAAAAATATGTTATCACGATGCCACATTCCATTTATTTATCAGCGTGCTGTCTGTCAAATTTCAATGGAGCCTATGCGCAGCAGTCGATTTTTTTCCCCTCGACCAAACCAACGAACAATTTCCTCGATGCTATTGCATCGTATTGTTTTTTTTTTGTTCATCGGTTCCCATCGCCGACGTCACTCTTGTTCAACGCCATGCTGCACAGCCCTTTTTTCATCCCTTCCGCTCGGCCGTTCTTCCGACAGCTCGCAAATTAAACCCCTGTCACGATACGTTTTCGGGACTTCGTTAGGTCCTTCGAAAAGAACTTTATTGCGGAAGCTGCGCTCGGCGTGAGCGTTTAGCGTAATTCGGCGTGAGATGGCCGGCAATTGTATAACTTTTTTTCAACCCTATCACCAAGAGCATTTTTTTTTTTTTTTCAGCTTTCAAGTTTGTTATCACACGGCAACTTCCGAAGGTTTCCAGTGAACTTTACGTGCGAGAAAGTAGATTAAACCTTCCGATGAACATCCTGAAGTAATCAGAGGTTTTTTTCTAAATGAATGTTTTGCCTCAATTGGAATTGAATGACTGTATCAGCAAGAAAACATTGAATGTGCAATATGATGTACAAATAATCGACGATCTGGATGTTCACGATGTTGACTCATGAAAAACTTGTGCACAGCCATCATCATCCGCTTTGAAGTAGCTTTTTCAACGACCTATTGAAATAAAACGATTGAGTTACGTCAAACCGCAAGGATTAATAACCGTCCTATTGCCGGTGTGCAGGAAGCGGCCGTCAATCGGTTTTAATGAAGCCGTCATGTTTGGAGATGTATTGCTACCACGCTCGATGGTTCGCGCCGTGCGTTAATGGCTTTCTGGTGGTGTTGGGTATTGAATGGTTCGAAATGGTAATCGCCATTGGAACAAGATCCTCCTTGGATTGGGTCGATCGAGTAAGATAGGTTCGATAAGGTTTAGCTCGTCGATAGAAATCTCGACACCCCGCAAGGGATGAAACCGACTCTGCCCAGATTGGTTTGATGTTGCCGGGAAACCATTGTGGCTGGCTGACCAAGAGGACATCAAAATGTAATGCGTAGGATTGACGATTTCTCCTCTACATGGTTCGGACAATTTCAGACCTTTGTTCGAAGACTTGAAGCTACTTAAAGAAACATGATTTTGTCGTTTATTTGGATTACCATTGATCTTTTAGTCATAAATATGCACTAACCCTAAAGTCAGGATGAACATTGGAAGGTCTTTGTTCACCGAGGATGATGGATAACAAGACTTTGGGCTTTTTTGACAAC
Source organism: Clistopyga incitator (assembly GCA_947507545.1). Taxonomy (NCBI): domain Eukaryota; kingdom Metazoa; phylum Arthropoda; class Insecta; order Hymenoptera; family Ichneumonidae; genus Clistopyga; species Clistopyga incitator. The sequence continues at coordinate 3,133,424 of OX382182.1, read as the reverse complement.
CCTTTGCCTTTGATTTTCATTCTCATCGATATTTCAAATGTTGACAATGCAACAAACGCAGCAGCCATTGAGCCTTATTCCTGAAGAGAATGTGTCAATGGTCCAAACTGCCCTGTGCCTCAGGCATCCAATCGTCTACCGGTAATTCACGTGCGTTATCCAGGTCTCCTTGATTTTTATCAATGATGTCAATTAGCGAGTTTGCTGTGCTTATCAAGAACAAGTAGTTTTCGGTTTAGTATCAAACTCTCTCTTTCTCTTTCTCTCTCCCGGAGTTATACAGCAAACCGGTTCAATGGAATCAAACAAGCATCAAACGAGTCCCCATTTGCTTTTTGTTTATCAGCAAACGTGTTATCAATATTGATCTTCGGTTTTCCCAATAAACATTCCCACCAATTGAAAAATCGAACGAAGGCACTTGTCCATGTTTGAACTTTGCTTTTCCAGGACAAAACCAATTCTAGTAAAAGACCCTTTGACTTATGAGCAAAAAAAGAACTTTGCACTTCCCTAATGCTCAATGTTGATCCAACCCATAGAAGCTCGTGATTATTTAATCGTTGCTCGCAAATGTGGCCATGACTCTCCTACAGCAGTCTCTACACCTGATGCCTTTTACCTTGCAAGTGATCGCGGTCTCGCCGGCGGCACATCACCGGAGAAGATGAAAACCAGTTTTTAGCTCCCGAAGCAAAACGCAAGCAGCGGAGAAATGACTCAAGTACCGACAACCGCGAGGCGACCCTGATCGCAAACCACAAGCGTATAATACCATTACCACTACGACTTTAGTCTTACCAATACTACAATTTCAGGCGTTGCCCCTAGCTTCGTTCTACATATGGGCCATTCCACTTTTATTCGACCTGGGCCTGTGTGACCCTTGAACCGTACGTCCGACTGGGCTCGCGATTTTTCATGGTATTTATACTCTATATCAATCTAAAACACAACAATTTTACATCCATTCAAATTTAATTACCAATTTTCAAAATAACATTTAATCGACCCTCAAAATTCTTATTTTCATCTCGACATTTCCCATTTTTTTCCATATATACCAAAAGACAAAAAAAAAACGAGTAATGGCTGATTCTTCAGCTCACTCGCCAAAAATGTTTACATTTTAAAAAAAGCTTCCCTAAAATTATTTCCAATTTTAAAAAAACGTGTCGCTCGTTAATTCGTTTAAAAAAATCCTAGATAACGAAAAATGAGTAGAATAAAAAAAATAGCGGTACCAGTCGCAAGGGTCAAGGGTCAGAGCCAGGTCGGAAGTGGGTAGAACGTCCCATATCAACTTGCAGACCGTAGGGACGATCATTAGCGCGAAGGGACACGGCATGCACAGCAGCAAGTAGTTGACGCTGTAGCGTTGGACGTCGTTAGGCCTCGATCGTTTCCTCGTTATCTTTTGCCAAGTAATCCGGCTGCTGGTGATGCTGGCCGAGCTCCGCTGGCGAACAGTGATGCGCGATTCTGGTACTGCAGTCTCATCTCCGTTCCAGCGGCAACAGCAGCAGCTGCTACGAAGACTGGGAAAAAAAACGCATCGTCAAGAACCGCGGAGAGAAGGTCCAAAGCCCTCGGCGTGTTGAGTATCAGGTTTGGAGGCGGAGAAGAGGCTACACGTTGGATGTGTAGCAGCTTCCCAAGCAATTGTTGCAACAGCAGTGACCACCCGATGCTCGGAAAACCAGTAAACGTCCATGGGAGCTCGACGTTGCGGAGGAAAAAACGATTACGTGGAACGGAGAAAGCTTCGGGTGGAGATGAAAAAAGTTCAATTTCGGCTCTGCTGAATGAAACCGAACGAGCTTTTCTTTTGCGCACTGTGACGTTGGCTTGTTTAACCGAAGGCTGTAACGAGTAACGGTGATCGTGCCGAGCTAAAGTACAGCCCGGACAATAAAAACCAACGGGGATTCCTTATTACTGGTAAATAATTGGCGTCTTAGTGTAAATGAGGTTCCTAATGTCTCTTCATCTTCCGGAATTTTTTCTTTCCTGTTGTGGAGTTGGTGGAATATATTCGTTGGCTAATTGTTAAGATGGGCCGTTTAAACTCTTTGAGTTATTTTGCAATGTTTTTTTGTTTTGCTCTTTTGTTCACTAATGTCGTTTCGTCTTCCGGAACTTTTTGTTGCCTGTTGTGGAGTTGGTGGAAAATATTCGTTTGCCAATTGTCAAGATGGGCCGTTTAAATTCATTGAGTTATTTTGCAATGTTTTTCTTGTTTTGCTCTTTTGTTTAGAGTAGAGTATTCTTCGTGAAAACGATAATCGATAAAAATTAATTTGCAGTGAAATCTGCAAATTAATTTTTATTGAAATCAGTACGATTTGTTGAGGTAATGGAAATTGTATCGGATCGAAATGCATTTTTTTTATTCGGGCGAAGAATTCATAATTTAATCTCCGACCGAGCAGAATTTTGTTTCCATCAGATACAATTGCACACGAATAAATCGTAGTAACATAAAACAAAGTCAAAAATTAACCCACCCCTTGATTTAAATAATTCCGTTAGTCCAATTTTTCTGGGGGTATTTTTTTTCGATGCTTTGGATCATTTTATAGGATCTAATGTGAGAATTTCGAACACAAAATTTCATTTAAAAAATGCTTCCTCTACGAAAACAAGCAAAATGAATTAAATTTTGAAGCCTTTCTTGGCTGTTTATATATATCGAAATCGTTATTTTAGTGAGAGTATTTAATTAATTTGCTTCGAGATCATTTATTTTGGCGAAGAAATGAAGAGTGACGATTGCCACAACGTGACAGATTGATAAAAAATTGTTTCCACTGAAGCGGAACGAAGGAAAGCCTTGTGGACTTGCTGTGGGCGTTGGAAACCGAGGCTTTCACGATTTATATCTCTTTCTCTTGAGCCGCCGCTGATTCTCGAGTCTGTGCACATCACCGGATGCAATTCCCCGCTCGAGTTGCAATTTTCGTTACGTTTAATTCTCGAGCATTGCGACTCGGTAACGACTCACGATTAGTGAGCCTCTAAGGCTTCGTGAGATCGTCCGAGGGGAGCAGAGGAGGGAAATTGGGAGACAAGCAGCCTGATCTAGCACGCGGATGTATCCTCAGCGACTCGACTCTCTTCTTCATTGATAAATCGTTCTTGATTTCGTATACCATTACAGCAGAAGTGCTTTTTGCTCTCTCGCTCTCTCTCTGCATCGTCTATCTGTATACAGGACATTTCACCGACTGTCAGTGAGCATCCGGTACCAAATTCCACTGCTCGAATTTTTCATTTCACGGTCTGTACATTTTTCTTCACTTTTATGCCTCGTAAGGCAGAAATTCATTTATTTTTTTTATTTATTGACAGAAGCGATAGTACATACCAATGTTTAAATATATTGTCGTTGGTTATGCTAACCAAGTCGATGGTTGCATTACAGTGAGCTCAGCCACGTCAAGCAATTAACACGGTTGGACTATCGTCTGGCGTATGACCAATTATTTCCTTTTGTGTGAAGCGAGTATCGCCTCCTTTTTAATGTCGCTAATGACATGCCATTTTTTCACAAAAGTGTGCAAAAATTCTCCCTTTTTACGACTGCGGTAGATGACTCGCTTTCACACACTAGTGCGCAAAAAGTGTGTGAAAAATGAAACGACTTTTTCACTGCTTTTTGTAACTAAACTTTCAACTCTGCGGTACATGATTTCACTTATCCGCATACACGTGATCTCAAAAAAAAAATTCTAACCATCTAAACATTATATTTTATTATATCGCACAATGTTAAAAAAACGATCTCGGAACCGAAAAATTGATCCCCACAAAAACTGAACAAAATGACCAAATGTGGATGACTCGCTTTCACACACTAGTGCGCAAAAAGTGTGTCAAAAATGAAACGACTTTTTCACTGCTTTTTGTAACTAAACTTTCAACTCTGCGGTACATGATTTCACTTATTCGCATACACGTGATCTCAAAAAAAAATTCTAACCATCTAAACATTATATTTTATTATATCGCACAATGTTAAAAAAACGATCTCGGAACCGAAAAATTGATCCCCACAAAAACTGAACAAAATGACCAAATGTGGATGACTCGCTTTCACACACTAGTGCGCAAAAAGTGTGTCAAAAATGAAACGACTTTTTCACTGCTTTTTGTAACTAAACTTTCAACTCTGCGGTACATGATTTCACTTATCCGCATACACGTGATCTCAAAAAAAAAAAAAATTCTAACCATCTAAACATTATATTTTATTATATCGCACAATGTTACAAAAAACAATCTCGGAACCGAAAAATTGATCCCCACAAAAACTGAACAAAATGACCAAATGTGATCAACGGAAATCACTTTCACAGTATCAACTTCCGGTGCAGCGTTAATTCACCATAAGCCCCGTATCGAGTTTCACCGACATACAACATAGCATCGCAACATATTGAATCCATGCATAATCCCATAACGATCCTGTTCGTCGATCAGATTCGATATTCGGTCTCTGATACTTCGAGTTCCAAGATACGCATAAGCTCCCCCGGTGCCCACGTGTATTCCACCAGGACGACAGTAACGCGTTCATTATTGCCTCGAGAGATATTCCAGCGACGTGGGGTATAATAGTGGGAGTTGTTGATGCTGTAGAATGGTAACGTCGCGGAGCGAAGCATTTGTGTGCTTCTGCTTCTCCTGCTGCATGATCCCATCGTCGACGCGCCTGTTGCCAAAGTGTCCTGGGTAACCGATACTAACGACCACCGGTAACCGACGCGTTACGAGCCCTCGATCCATGCGGTGCACTCCTAAGTACCAGGTCATTCTCTGTGTGGCTCTCTTTGTGTGTCTCTGTGTGTGTCTTTGTGTGTGTATGTGTGTCCTGGAGAATCGAGTTTATCTAGTGAGTGGGTATGTCGTTAAAGTTGCCGGCTGCTTCCTCAATACAGCGTACATTCGATTTTCCCTGCCCCCACAACGATGGCGAACCACATAGCATTTGCGGATAGCTCAAAGTGTCTTAAAACTGCACGAACTCGCGATAAAATCCGACATTCAATGAGTCCTTGTGGCGATAAGAGGAATTTCCTCGTTTCCGTCGATACACTGTCGCACAGGAATTGCATCTGCACGATAAGAGGGCTCAAGCCACTCGCAATAATTGTGCGACAGGGTAATTAGTCTGACGACAAGTGGGTTTTGATATTTATGCTGTATTTTTGCTCGATGTCCTGGAGAAATTAGTGCTGGCTTTTTGAATTGAACATTTCGAATCATTTTTATATTTTGGTGACGATATGGTTATACGGAATGTTGGGAATTTGGTTTTTTTTTTCTTTGGCTGTAAAAATTAGAGTATTTTTCCGGGGAGAGTCGATGTCGCAAAAAAAAAATCATCAGGACAATAAATGTTCGTATATGTATGTAATTATTATTCGTCATTTTTGAAAATAATTTTTTCCTTTTCAAAGATCAGGGCATATATTCAATACGAATAATAAATTTTTTAAACTGTGATTTTTTTTCCTCATGTTTTATCGACAGTATTTTTATTTTCATATTTGGATCAAAGTAAATAGAAATTTCAGGTATCGCAGTTCATTATTATGAAAAGTGATTCACCTGAAATGTTCATTTAAAGTTTAATGGAAATTTCCAATTTTCCTCGCAACTATGATTAAGTAATACGACTTGTCATGACCGCCAATTTTTCATTGGATAATAAAATCTAATAAAAAATTGACAACTTTGAAGGGAATAATAATTTTTTCACTGGACTCTCTGGACTTCCGCCTCGTTCGATAGAGTTATCTTCGTAATTTGCACGCCTGACTGGACCATAAGCGTCTAACGATTACTAATTTACCGAAAGCCAATTAAAGTTTTAACGATCTAGCTTCATTGGCCCTCTCCACTTACTCGCGTAGAATACGCTGCATAACTACGTGTCTGCCCGACATCTTTGGACCTCGAGGCCAAGTAGATCATGCTGCAATTTCTCCTTGTCCCTTGTCCTCCCGCTGAATTCTCTTTCCCTTTCTCCGGTGTCCTCGACCCTAAACCTCGCCTTTCTCCTTTCTCCCTGCTCGACAATGTCACGTGCGATTAATGCTCCTTAAAAGTTTATTTGCGGATCTCGTTGCACTTTGCATGATTTCCTGATCTTGCTTACAGGATCGAATGATCGATACTATGATTACAAAAAAGAGGAACTATTTATGATCCACTTTGATAAAATTTTCACTCATTCAGACGATTTTCCTTCGTTAAAAAATGTTCACACTTAATCGAGTAGATGTCAAACATTAATTTTCGGCAATTTTTTTAGAGAAACAATGCACCAAAACGGCACGAGGTGAAAAGTAACATTTTTAACCCGTCGCAGCTTTTAAACAAAATCTGCCAACAAATTTTAGTGTTCAATGTTAATTACAATTTTCTGATAAATCGTATTTATCAATAAATCAGTAATAAAAAATAGAAAATTAATTCACAGAAAGCGAAAAACTATTTGGCTTTTAATTTCGAACAAATTCTAATCATTTAAACATTATGGTTTTTTATATGGTGAAATGATTTTTTTTTTTTCAACCTTTGAAACAAAAAGAAAATAATTTAATGTAAAAATAAATTGTATCGAATTGTCAAATCATCATCGATAATTTCATGAGCAATTTGTCTGCATTGTTGTTATAGAAAAAAAATGCTTTTCGGTGGACTTTTTAATTTGGTGAAATGCGCGATATTTCCTCGAGGTACATTTTTACAAGCACTTTATTCTCTGGGTTTCAAGCGCTACTCAACTTGCGACTAAATTGATTTTCAGATTCGCTACTTCGCGTTAGTCGCAACGGGAGTTGCATGAGATATAAATTATTTATGAACGGTTACGGCATTAATCGTGAGATTTATGTATCCCTGATGGCTTTCATACTCATTCTTGCGGTTGAAGCGTTTTTCTATGTTTCCTTCGGATTTTATTAGCGTCGCTGCGAGAGGGGACTTCTTTGCCCAGCGAACTAATAAAATCCGGACAAAACACAGAAAAAGCTACGGCGAAAAGGACGAGGAGTATACATACAATTTACGGTTATTTCCGTAAACGTTCATAAATTGCTTATACATTTTGTGCTTCAGTTATCGCTCGAGCGGAAAGCCATACATCCGAGCTTCGTTTTCATATGGAAAATGCGGACTGTTGAGATTTTCCGGATCTCCGGAGGAAAACTTGCTTTATAGCCATCGCAAATTTTTATGTAACAACATATAAAATTACTAAAATTTGCATGTCCAAATGCGAGCCCTTTTTTTTTTTTTTTTTTTTTTTTTTCGTCGCATTTTACATAACGTTTTCCATTATTTATATTCGTTTGAAAAGTCAATTTTTTCCCTTCAACACATTATTTTATTTTATTTCTTTTATTCCTGACGAAATCAGACAGATTTTCATTTACACGCACAAATTTTAGAAATAATTATTTTATATTTATTTTTGTACGTTTTTGGAAACTTGGGAATTCAAGTTTTTCCTTCTTCTTCAAATTGTACAGAACGTTTTTTTTTAAATTATTTGCACCCGTTTTTCAAAATTCATTTTATTCTGTTCGACACACATTTTTATTTCGTTTTATTTCTTGCGAAAAGAGAAACGTTTTATTTTACACGCGCAAGCTTTGGAAACAAGCTTTTTGTATATATTTTTGAAACTTCGGGATTCGAGTTCTTTTTTTTCCGGAAATTTTATACACCACTTTCCATTACACACACGCACTTTTCGAAGCGTGCTTTTTTTTCTCCCCCCATTTTTTTTATCTCTGGCAAAAATGTACACGTTCCACGTTGTACTCACAGGCTTTGGAAAAAAAACTTCTCTTTTGTACTCCGCAAAATTCGAAACTTTCCATCACGAGATATTTTGTCTTTTTTACAACACCGAAATGCGAGTCTGTTTTTTTCCCCCAAAATGTACGATGACCAAACCCAATATTTTCTCAATAACAATTACAAATATTGTTAAACAAAATTTCGTTCGTCTTTTCCAATAAATAGAGGTGACAAATTGATTCGCGTAGAATCGATTTTGCAAATGGTCCATTCGAATATATCGGAAAATGGCCGCCATTGGTGCATATTTTTTACCATGTCAGAATTTTCAAATTGTTAAAAAAAAAAAATACACAAAGTAAATAACATTTGATAAGAGTAAGCGAAGTGCGTAAAGTTATCACCGCGGAAAAGTTCACTTTTCCATCGGCGGTTGCTCAAAAATATTGGATAAAAATGTGAGTGATGATATTTTTCGAATATACTTAATCTTCGCGGGGGTCGAATGGGGAATTTTTTTTTCCGGATTTACCGGGCGTTGAAAAATGAAGAAAATAAGTGTAGGAGGACCGCGAATAGAAAGCCGGATGGGAGACAGGGTCGAATGGGGGAGAGACCATCGGCGCGAATGGGTTTGCACGTTCATGCGGAATGGACCTCCACTGTAGGTAATAAATAATCGGAAAATCCTCGTCGCGAGCCCCGCAGACTATCCCGCTGTGTGCCGGTGTCGGGCCATCTGCATTTCGCGTAATCCAACGATAAAGACGAGAATTCGAGTGAGTCCGGAGCGAAGTGGAACCACCAGAACGTAATATGTCGTTCCGAAGCTTTCGTATACTATGCTCTGGACTTCCGGTCGTATGATGCAGAGGGAGGATCGTTTATAGGGCTTGAGCTTGAGCCGGGCAGCCGGGCGCAGGGGTCGTAGGGCGAGGGTGTGTAGAGAAAAGCTGTGGCAGCAGAGAAAAGCTCTGTCCAGTTGCCGTTGGGATTGTCGCGTTTCCAAATACGTTGAAATTCCTACGTACGTTGGCTCTACGTGGTAAAAAGCCTTGCTAAAGGTACGTGAAAATGTTGAAATTATTGTTCCACGATATCGTTTCAAAAGAGGGTAAATATCTCGTGATGAAAAGATTGGAATTTCGCGAAGTATAAAAGGGTTATCGCTAAAGCTTTTGAGTGTAACTTGAATAGAGTCTGCATTTGTTAGGAAATAAATGAAAAGTAATTTTGTAACAATTAATAAACGACCGAATGGAAACGGAGCTTTGTTAATAAACAAATTGAGTAAGCAAAAAATAGTGGAATAATAAAATAACCATTCACATATCACATTTGAGGGCGAGGGCGTGTAGAGAAAAGCTCTGTCCAGTTGCCGTTGGGATTGTCGCGTTTCCAAATACGTTGAAATTCCTACGTACGTTGGCTCTACGTGGTAAAAAGCCTTGGTAAAGGGACGTGAAAATGTTTAAATTATTGTTCTACGATTTCGTTTCAAAAGAGGGTAAATATCTCGTGATGAAAAGATTGGAATTTCGCGAAGTATAAAAGGGTTATCGCTAAAGCTTTTGAGTGTAACTTGAATAGACTCTGTCTTTGTTAGAAAAAAAAAATTAACTAATTAACTAATAATTAATCTTTTTGGAGGGTTAAACTTTTTGGAGGGAAGTGTTGGAGGGTAAAAGTGAATATGAAAAATAATTATATAAAAATGTATCGATTCGTCAATAAATTCATTTTTTTTTAAATAAAAAAAAAACTTTAATATAACATTTACTATAATGAAAAATCGATATTTGTTCTCTGAACTTCTCATATCAAGTACCAACTGAAGCTTCATATTATACATTTTATTAATAAAACAAACATTTTCGTCGCGATGAAATATTGTGAATAAAATTTTAATGAAACAATTTTTTTAATTTTTTTATTTCAACGATAAATTCAGCGACGAGCTTTTTCGTAATCGTCTGTGAGCGTGTAAACCATTTATGTCAGAGAGACTATTGGCTTCGTTTTATCTTCGGCACGAACAAAAAATCTTGGCCGTCACCACAAAGCGCACAATGTGAGGGATGCAAAAGTCGATCGAAGCCCGCTTTACTCGATGGTGTCCAATCGCCATTTACGGTGTCGTAGCATTGGCACAACGGAGTATCACACATGCAGCACCTTGGCTAAGCGAAGACCTGTAATATAGTGAATGTAACAGGGCTGATTTATCGGACGCGCAACCCTCGTTCGTTTATACATATAAATTTTCGTAGGCTATCCATCTCACTTTCTTTTCCTTCGCAATCGAATCGACTTTCTCGCTCCAACCTTTCCGCGTTTATTGATTCAATTTATTATACCGAGGACACGTGGTTCATCGTCGACCACCATGCTTGCTCCCCATCAATATACTCCACGTGATTTGTTTTTTTTTTCTACCGTAGATTTTTCCGTGTTTCACGATTATTTATTAACGGCCAGAATTTATATGGCGTTGACATCGAGATGCAACCGATGACGAATAATGGCCCAGATTTACCGACCAACTTTTGAGGCTATTGAAATATTAAAGGCGACAAATCACTTTTTTTTTACAGCCGCGTGAATTTTTTTAAATCACCACAATCATATTTATATACGGGTTTCACAGACTTCGGCCATTTTGTTGACGAAAAATCGCAAACGTAATTCTTTGTGCCACCATTTTGGTTGCACCTGCACAAAAAGTTCGCTTTTTTGTACCTGAAGTGCGTAGCAAAAATGATCTTTTTTGGTTAGCTACACAAAAACTGCATTCTGCTTCTTACTTTTTCACACACTTTTTTCGAACTAGTGCGCTAAAGCTACTTTCTCGCGAATTTTCGCCATGGATCGCAATTCTGGCTTCCCATCAATATAGTCACGTGCTTTTTTTCTACCGGCGATTTTTCCGGGCTTCACGATTATTTATTAACGGCCAGAATTTATATGGCGTTGACATAGAGATGCAACCGATGAAGAATAATGGCCCAGATTTACCGACGAACTTTTGAGGTTATTGAAATATTAAAGCCGATAAAATATTTTTTTTTACAGCCGCGTGAATTTTTTTAAATCATCACAATCATATTTATTTACGATTTTCACAGACATCGGCCATTTTGTCGACGAAAACTCTCAAACGTAATTCTTTGTGCCACCATTTTGGTTGTTGCTGTAGATTCATCACTTTTTAATTTTTTTTTATTACACCTGCACAAAAGGTGCGCTTTTTTGTACCTGCTTCTTACTTTTTCACACACTTTTTTCGAACTAGTGCGCAAAAGCTACTTTCTCGCGAATTTTCGCCATGGACCGTCATTCTGGCTTTTCATCAATATAGTCACGTCCTTTTTTTTTGTACCGTCGATTTTTCCGGGTTTCACGATTATTTATTAACGGCCAGAATTTATATGGCGTTGACATAGAGATGCAACCGATGAAGAATAATGGCCCAAATTTACCGACGAACTTTTGAGGCTATTGAAATATTAAAGGCGATAAAACACTTTTTTTTTACAGCCGCGTGAATTTTTTCAAATCACCACAATCATATTTATATACGATTTTCACAGACTTCGGACATTTTGTCATCGAACAATCGACTTTTCATTTCAGCGGTTTAACGATGCTTTCAAAATTATATATAACTATAAAATAATTGAAGAAGAAAAATAGAGATAAAAATGATTTTTATGGTTTAAGCTTTGCGTGTGGCCGGATTATATCGCGCATTGTGCAATCACGGTTTGTTCAAAGCAGCCAAAAGAGAAAGGCTTTCATATCCCGAGGATATTGTTGCGATCCTTGCAGTAGTTTCCGATTTTTCATAACTCGACAGAAATGATAAAAACGTGTTGTCGTTATACGTGCAAGTACGCCTAAGGCGGTCTCAAATACCCCAATAAACAAACACACGAAAAAAAAAAACCGTCTCGTATTGGAGCGAAAACAAAGCTGAATAAAATGCGAGCGTTGTGTTGCTCATGTTTATCGCGAATGCGGAAAAACTATCGATTCTCTCGCAGATGAATGAATGGAATAACCCGATTGGGTAGTTTTCACCGAATACCACTGATGCGGATGAGTCGCTGATCAAAACCAGTCACTGTGAGTTATTTTTGCCGTAAAACGCACCGACAAAATGTCATAAAATCCCAATTAGAGCGATAAATTAGTAGACGTTACGACGGATTTCACGGCGTTATTTAATTTTCAGCTTCTGTTTATCGCTGATTTTCGAACCATATCGAATACCACAATTTCACCATTTTCATTTTGTCACCGAACGATATGTCATAACTTTGGAATTTGTTCATTGCAATATTCATTACATCGTACGAAAATTTCTGATTTTTATTTTCAAATTATATTATTCAAGTTATGAATTTTCTTGCCTATATTAAAATAATAATAATAAAATGAAATGTGGTAAAAAATGATAAAATATGCCGAAAAAGTCCGTAGTTAAAATGGTTTATGCAATGACTTAAAAAATAATGGCCTTTTTTTATATCTCCAGTTACATTTATACAATATTCTGCAGTAAGAAGAAAATACCGAATAAAAAAAAAAAATAGAAAATTATGGCTAAGATTTCTCCAGCGAGTGCGTTACGTGCGATAAAGCCGGATTTCGCTCATACTGTAGTACACCGTTTGAGATGGAACGAGCGCATGACGAAGTGAGAGAGGAAGGGCCTAGCCGGATCGTGCTTTACGAGTAGTTTCGATGCCTTGCCCGGAGCTAGATCCACGTGTTAGCAGTACACACTTTTCCCTGGATCTCTGGTAAAACGCAAAAACCATAACTTTCAGTCGACAGCCTCATCGACTTATTCGATTACAATAGAATCGTAAAGCCAAAAAAATCCGTTACACATCGTTACATTGACGTCCAATGACGAACGAAATTCCATTGGTGATAAAAATTAAGGTAACCGGCTTGAATTTGATGATTTTCAGACGAATCACTGATTATATATTTTTTTTATGTCTAAAAAAATGAATGAAAAACAAAAAATCAGCGCTCCTTTAGGATCGCCATTATATAGTTTGACATTTTTCAAAATTCATTCAGTTGTAGTTCAGCGATGCAAACTTCAACATCATTAAAAACAAAAAAATAATTGTATCAGTGCAGCATGTATTATTATCATTATTATTATTAGGTATTTATCCGTTGAAACAATAGTCGTAATTCAATGAGCCATTCTGACGGCCGTAAATGCGAATGTTTTTTATTTATGCATCGTCACGAATAATAAACGTAAATGAACAATTTCACGGGGGGTTATGGGTGTATATGAAAAGCAAATGAACCTGTATGCACATCCGGGTGGGGCGGTTCACTGAGCCGGAATTACCTAGCGCCATGTATACATGTATGCACTGTGAAGTACCGCTGGTGTGTTATAGCCATTGTTGCTGTGATACCTGCAATTTAAGCGATTCAAAAGTGATTCGATCGGTTCCATTCCGCACTGCAGAAGCGTGTGACGTCGGAGAGCGGTAGATTGCGCGGTGTAAAACATGTGCGTACCGGTGCGCAGCGTTTGGAGCGCTCTGAACAAGTTCGGAGAGCTCCGGACAGGTTTGCAGCAGTTCCACGTGGTCATACACGGTACAAATTGAAACGAGCGTTTTCCATGGATGCACGGTTTAACTGCCAGGTGTAAATTGAAGAGCATTCGCGTTTCTGGCGCTCGATACTTGCTGGCAGGGCCTTTACACAACGATCCTGGGTAACGGGGGAGGGGGGGTGGGAGAGTTGGAATGCTATTGACGAGTTATATGGCCCGTTCAGAGTCCGGCACGACGGCCAGAGCCTCAAACACCGTAATAGTCGCGCAAGTGGACCGAAATGGAGCAATCTGTCGAAACGAATCCGTTTTTCGGGTGCATTTCGGTCCACACCGAACCGGTTTCTGTCGGTTTTCTGTCCGTGCTCGGGGAACGGTAAAATCGATGGAAGCGATGAAACGCACGTTCAACGACTTTGACTCGGTGTGTTTAAATACACTGGAACTTTTTTCTTTTCCGCACCCGTTCGAGGAATCGTTTGGTTATGTTTATCACTTTTTTTATTCTATAAAAAAATCTACAATATGGCGACGAAAAAAAAAAAAAAAGAAAGAAATTCACGAAAAGTCATGCCATCGTCCAATGCGACTGCGACACGAGTTTTTCAATTATGAAAAATCCTGATATTTTAGTATTATGCGGCAGAAGGTTGTTGATGGTAGTGGCGAGAAAAGCCAAGAAAAAGAAAGGCGATAACGAAAATGCCGGGTATTGTCCGCGCCAAGGTATGTGGGTCATCCTCTATCGTATACGACATAAATTTCAGCGTTTAATTACCACGCTCCAGTGGCGCCCTCTCTCTCTCTCTCTTCTCGCTCTCTTTCTGGTGCAGCTTCTATCTGATTTTGTATTGTGTGACTGAGTTATGATACTAAAATGGGAAACAGGTTGAGAAAAAAAATAGTGCTCATAAATATTTGATGCCTCTATGCATCCTATATTTCTCAGAGGTAGTCCGTAAAATACTCTTAACCTACAAACCCTCCGATGAACTTCCATTTACATTCTAGAGAATCCCGAACACACAAACCGTACTATTTATTTTTGATAAATTGTTTAATTAACTGCGGTTCATTTATATTCAAGTATTCGATATAATACAATTTTATTCACTAAAGGTTATAATCTCTCTGCAAATGAACGACCTCCATTGAGATTCTAAAAAATTCCAAAAATCCAAACTACACAATTTATTTTTGATAAATTGATTGATTAAAGAAAATCGTTAAGAGCTCGAGTTCATTTACATTCAAGTATTCGATATAATACTATTTTATTCACCAAAGGTTATAATCTCGCGGCAAATCGAACGACAAAATGGTGGCAGTTCATCTCGCCTCGATTCCCTCTGACAATATGGATAATTCGTGGCGGTTTCAACCCCTTTGATGCTTCCTCTGAGGGATGTCTGCTTGTCTTTCGACGCTTTCACTATTTGTATCAGTATGCAATATGTACACGTGCACATCCCTTGGTAGAACATCCCCCTACTCGAATACCACCTACGCGGGATTACGACAGGGTAAAGCAACGCCTGCTCCGCTCGCCTGTTAAATATTTATAAAACGTTCGCAGTTTATAAGTGAAGCGGGAGCTTGTGTTTGAGATCGGCTCGGAGTTTCCTTCTTGCGAGGCGCACATTCCGGCTTCTGATGGCGGATATGGTGATGCAAGGGGTGCTGGAGCACACAGCCTCATAATATACACCACGTAAAACCATGATTTCCATTTAATATATCCATGAATACATTGCGCTCGAGAGAAACGATGCTGCTGCTGCTGCAGAAGGATTTTCCAAAGTTTATGGCAAGAAAATCTGGGCTTGCAAAATTCTCCCCCGAATTTTTAATAAAGCTGCTAATTAGAACTTTGCAAATTGCTTCCTCATTATTATTATTTTTTTGCAAGACTTGGCTATGAGTAAAAAATATTATAATTAATACTTTTTGTTATCCAAAGGGTAATTATTATAATAATTATTTTTTCCTCGTCCTTGTAAAATAATTCATGATTGATTATTATTTAATAATAGCGCTTGATTTTCCGTTGGATATATATATATATATTTTTTTCAGAGCAATGCAATATTTTTTGTCCAATTTCGTTGCTCCATTGATATGAATTTTCGCTCAATTTTTCACGCTATAAATACGACACTGCGAGAATTATTAATGTGTGATGGTTATGTCGACAGACGGACAGTTCATCAAAATATCCATCGTTGAATGGGTCTTGTTTAATGGTTATTGGATTTTTCGATGGGCACATCGTCGATGCCCGAACGACATTAATTTTATTGCCAAGGCGAGTGACTGGTCAGTGAAATTGGAGACGAACCAAAACATTCAGAAAATTCCGGCGAAGCGAGCGCGGCCGAGAAAAATGGGTTTGGTGAGGTGAAATTCGTACTCGGAAAAGCTCCGATATAAAACGCCAGATCTATTCGCCCGCTGTTCTCCAGTTCGTTCTGTTATCTCGCTTTTCGCTAAAAACGACATTCCATTTACGCGTTACTCTTCATTAATGTCACCATTTTTTCGTGTCCTATGCTGAAGCGCTTCACGAATGCAATAGCAAGAAGAGAAATACGTACGTACCGGCGAGCATAGTCCATGTACCCCGGAAACGACAAGAGCCTGCAATTTCGGAAACGAAAAACGCTAAAATGTGCTGACGTATTTTTTGGTAGCCGAGAGACATAAACTGGGCGAAAGCCGATGTTTATTTGGCAGGAACAAAAATTAAGTATGGAAATTCAGGGGAAACAAAAATAACAGGACACGGAACGTCCGGTTTCCCTGAAATATAAATATTAACTTGAGATTTGTCACATAAAACATTTTGGAATATTTCAATTTTGAAGGGAATCGATTCCGTTTTATTTATTTAGTCAAAGCAATTAAGTATTTTGATCAGTCAACATTTTTTAAAAATTTCTCCTACAAAAGATATTGAATATATAAATATTTCAAATAAATCTTCCACCTAGAAATTTTGGAATAAATGATTTATTTGAAACTATTCTCAATTATATTATTCTCTCAGTTTAGGCGGAATATTATTATTCTATTATTTATCGTTTACCTGAATTTTTCAACAATCAAACCAATTTTTCTAGTGGTGAGTTTTTCAATTTTCACCTCAAAAATTTGTTTACTTAAAATTATGAAATTTTCAAATTTTGAAAATTACTCGATAAGTCAACAATCGCCAAAAACCCTGCAGCAAATTCTCGTCAAATTGCATGCAATCTGATGATTCTATACTTAAAATAATTTCCCTAATCTAACAGATAAATCGCTTACTATGGAGTCACCACGATGAAAACCTTCAAGAAGCAAAGCAAAGCATTGATGCTCCAACCTTTTGCTTGAAAGAAACCCTCAGCATCGACATTCCAACGCATCGTCATCGTGTGAACGTCAGTAAAATCGATTCGTGAGTTGCAGTGCATCGAAGGGTGCAAATTCAGTGTGCGAGGGTTAAGGGAACCCAGTCACCTAAAAAAAGTCATTAAAAAAGATTCCGCGAATGATACACTTTTTTTGAAAAATCTTACATCAAAACCTCATTAAATACGTGACAAGCATTGTAATTCAGTAATTTTGCAAAGCCATACAGTACATCAAAATGATGTGGTAAAAATTAACATTTTGGACTCGAAGCTTGAAAAACCAAAACGGTCAACAAATTTTAGTATTCGATGTCTTATATTATCTATCGAAGAGTTCATTCTGAATAAAATACAGGAATTTTTATTTCGGTCTTTATAACAAACTTATGCATTAAACTTTTTATTTAAAAAAAATGACTAAAAAATAGTTTGCGGTAAATCGAATTTTCACTGCATCCAGAATCGAATTCACGCCAAAATGCACTCAACAGATAAAACGAGACATTGACGGTAAACATTTTTACAAAAAATTACGGTACTTTTGCAAGTAAAATAACATTACTGTGAAATAAAAAATCAAATTATTAAAATGACCATATCAAAGGTAAATTTGACATCGCACTTGCCTATTAAATTCAGTACACCAGTACATCAATAAAAGCTTCCATCACACGTAGCAATTTGTTCCCACAGTTTCGCCCACTAAAATTAGCTCACGGTTTACCTTCCAAAAGCCAAAACTCAAAAATTTCATCCCCTATTTTCGCGAACGTCTTTACAAAACTCCAGAATATATTCAAATGTAACATTTTTTCAAAAAAGAGTATCGTTAAAAAAATTCCTTATCAAGTAGTTCAACGTTGCGCTTCGACATAGTGAGAAAAAAAATAAATTTGAGCAGGTGCATCGAGAAGGTAAATCCAGTGTGATGAGTGACACGACGGGACGTCCGGAATAGGAGCTGATAATTCGACCTGGCGAGCATAAATAACAATAACAGGGACAATAATAATCGAAGGCGAGGTGCCAGGGCTGGGGAGAATTGGGGGTAGGCGCGAGGTGTCGCGACCCCCCGAGCGGCAGGTTTGGAGGTCGCGGTAAGCGAGCCTCAAAGCCTCACGATAGGTTGCCTGCAAAGCGCCGGTTCCAGGGGGTCGGCGGAGGGGTCCGGGGGCTCGGGCAGCTCGAGCATGTGCTGCGTCCTCCAGGGTGCGGACAGAGTGTGTCCCTCCACGACGGGAGGGAAGCACAGCAGCAGCAGCAGCGGAGCCGGTAACGGCTCGAGGGGTGCCACCACGACCCCAGTTACCACCGCCCATGATCTGCCCCTCGAGTCGCTTTGGGCTGCCGGACTCGACGAAGGAATGGGCTTTCCCCAGAGATGCTCCTACGCTAATCACCGCACTCTACCCAACAATGCCAACAGTAGCCATACGTTCAACGCCAATTCCGAGGAGATATGGCGAGACAGGAACCTCAGCCACAGGTAGTTTCTCATGATGTGCCACATTGAGATGCGACTTATGAATTAGGGCATGAAAATATTATCGAAATATTTTTTTTTATTTTTTTTTTACTGAATTTCAAAGTTTCATAATGAGGGTATGGCTAATAATGATAATAATCGAACGAAATCGTTTGCTGATAGGAGCTTCCATTTTGTTGGGATGTGCAAATGTGATTTTGTGATTTGTTGTGAATTGAGAAAAAGAATTTGACCGTTTTGGATAGAGGTACTTCAATACTGTTGTTCGGTAAGGCAAAATTCAATTTTAATCCAGTTTTATTGTACTTGAAATATACAACAGATTTTGAGGCCACCGGGAGAACGAGTAACCCTATTTTGTCTATTTTCCAACATGCAATGTTCAATATCTTTAATGGTCTCAACCGTGACCACAGAATTGCACGAAATCAACCAGAAATTTCGTTTACTGGCCATAACTCTACCTGCGTCAAGCAAGTTTCGCTCTCACCTTTTTTTTAAAACACTTTGCATCTCTGGAAAACAAAAGACCAACACAAGGGAGACCATTTGTAGCTTACAAGCTCATCTCAAAACACAATATCCAACATGGGCTTTCACTTTGCTGAACGTTGTTCCTTTTCTGTTCGAATACAGTATTCAGTACTTCCAATAGACTCAACATTGACTTGACCACAGAATTTCGTGTGATCAACCAGAAGTTGAGTTCACTGACCGAAACTGTAACTGCAAGTCGGTTTTCAAGTCTCTGGGCGTGAAGATTTACATGCCAATTCATCTATGTCGTGTCTCAATGTTGGTTTCCTGTTAGGTTCTCTCGAAGCTCGGTGTAAGTTAATAGCGGATGTAAATCAATATGTGCATCTGATACCCGTTCCCCGTAACAGAACCCCGACGACTTCGACGGGTATTGGCTCATCGATAACCGATGAGATATGGACGTCAGCGAACGACAGGAAGTTTTTCCGAACGTCAACGACGTCAACGGGTATCGGTTCGTCGCTCAATCTCCACGAGAACAATCGTTCCCTCGAATCCCGAGACGGGGATTTCTATCCTACCGATATCGAGGACTCGAAAGACGGCTACAGAAAGTATTACCCAACAACACCGACGACATCCGGTCTGGGCTCGTCATCGGAACGTCAGTCCGTGGAGACCCAAAGATCCGGTGACCTGCCTGATCATCTCTGGGCAGCCGCGATGGAAGATGGATTCTCGAGGTTCAACGCCATGAAGTCGTTGCAAACGATAACCCGTCAGCCCCGTCCAAATCATGATTGGGTTAAAACCGAAAGGATCTCGAGGTTTACGAAACATCGGACCATCAGTCAATCGCCACAGCAGGAATTAGAAATATGGACGTCCCGACTGAACGAGGTCAATTTGTCCAATTACGCGACCCAACGGTTGCCCCAACATCGCTGTCATCATCAGACCAGAAGAAGCTTCTCCACTTCCATCGTCGCTGATCTCGCTGGCACACCGACCACCGGCTCCCAACAGAGCCTCGGGAGCGGCGAGTTTCTGGTGAGTTTATAATAAGTCGTAGATGTTGTCGTCTCGATGTTGTCGTCTCCCGATCTCGGATACCACGCGTCACCAATCAGATCAGCGATGATTGATTAGCATGCATTAACAGTAAAAATAGCTATCTCCTGGATGCGTGAAACGATGACTTTTGGAAACGCGGTGGAGAAAGTCAGATTTTTGTTCACTCGTGAAATAATCGGTTTTTGGTTTACCCGGTGAAAAAAGTACCGTTTTCGTTGTCGTGGTTGAAAAACTACTATTTTTGTCCTCGTGGTCGAAAAGCTACTGTTTTTGTCCTCGCGTTTTCGTTACCGTGGTTCACCATCACCATTTTCGTTACCGTGGTTGAAAAAGCTCAATTTTTGATGACACGTGTAGTTTGAAAAGTGTTTTGCACATTGTCATCGACCGAGCATTTTATCGATTAGCTTTCTGTCGAAAGAGTGGAAAAGAATTGACCCTCTCCCACAGCTGGAGATGCTCTTGAACACACGCGTTGATTTTATGTACGCCCAGCGTCGGTACACGTACGCACACACACGAGCCTACGAAATTTCGCGTCATCGGAAGCGTAGGCAATTTCATCGGGGCATGTCGAGCAGCACCTTTCACGCGCACGTGGGGTGCGCTTGACCCCAGCACTTCCGTTAGCTATATGTATAAGGCAATAAGTACTACGAGAATGCTCTTATTCGTCGAATGGGACGAGGCCAGGCGCACAATTAGGTAGTATCACGTAAACGACTATCAGCCTCGTTTCCGGGAAGAGGGAATTTCAGCAAGAACCTTCTCGTCTCCTCTTGATTTTTTGCTAGGCAACCTTTGTTTTTTCAACCGACGAAAATAACGGCACAGTTTTCAATCTCGTTACGATCTCGATAATGGAAAATTAAAAAATGACACAGTTATGATGTACTCTGTTGATTTTATTTTAAATGGAACCAGTCACGTGACAAAATATTAATATCAAATATTGATTTATTATAGTAGTGTCTACAAAAAAAAAGCATTTAATCCTCTTACATATTAATCACGATTAATTTGCAATTTTTAAAGTAAAATGTAACTATTTTCATTTTTTTTGTTTGTAAAAAATGCTTTCCCGCTTGAGTATAGGATTTTTTGTCAAGCGTCGAATGCAAAACAGTTTCATTTATAGCATGGCAACGCAATTCATTGTTGTGTATTAATTATGCATTAATCAATGATAAATTATCGTTATAAATTAATTAAAGATCAATTATACCGGTCGTTCAATAATGAATTCATTATTCCTGTAACCACTTAATTAATCCACACGCATTTGCATTCATTTGACGGTATTGACTAAGAGTTTACGTTTTTTCGCTTTTTATGCCGGTGATAAATTACACATGCACGAGGAACGTAAAATATCACCGCGACAAACTATTTCACATTCACAAAACACTCAAATGTCTGTAACTTTTTTAATTTTTCGGTCCATAAATTTGATGTGTACATGGTCCACATAATTTAGAGTCGGAATAGAACAAAAAACGAACAAACATCATTTTTGAAACATTACGCAGATGTCTGGCTCCCTTTAAATTCAGTAATTCCAATATTTACCTCATGATTCTCATAATTATTTAATTTTTTTTATAAGCTAATTAAGGTAATTCAAAAAACATCTTAACAGTTTATAATTGCAATGGATTCTGGCAGGCTGATTTACCATAGTCGCCAAATTACTTACATAAAAACAACTTTATAACAATAATGACCGAGTAATTAATCACAGAGTCGTTTCGCTGGTGAGGTAAAAGTGAGCCGAGGGACATAGTAACGAGTACAACCGACCTTCAGTCCTTTGCAACGGAACGGGGAAGCTATTACCTGATTGGATAATGGCCCCGACGTTCCACTCTAAACTAAGTTTGGTCCACTCCGCTTTCATTAGGCACTCTATCCTAGTTTACAGTTCTCGGAGTTGACGAAATGCAATGCTCCGTTGGGCTGTGGCTCTCCCCGAAGAAAATGACAGGAGAAATCCGTTTGTTTGGCTTAGAGTTCACGAAACTCTAATGCCATGGACCAAAACGTTGATGGTTCGCGTCATGACTCATGGACTCATTTGTAGCACGATAATTAGTATAATTGGTTGGACAATTGACAATTGATGGTTTGTCATATCAGAGCACAGGTTAAATCGTAATCTGCATGGTCCAAAAATTTGGAATGTCTAAATTGCAGATTTTCCATCAATGGATTGTAGAGGCAATCCTTTGGATCTTTTGGAAATGTGAATATCGATGAGAATTGCATAAATGAAAATTGTTTGATGTATTAGAAAAATTCCGGGTAGCCAATTTGTTAATGCAATTCGTTTCCAAAATCATCAGAAGCTGAAGAGTATCACAAGCGTTTGGATGTCCGAAAATGTGATGTATGGGGTCTATATTTGGGATGACCTACTACGCGTGGCCATAACCGCAACAATAATAAACAGCCATTTGCCATGATGTCGGTTTGCTCGCCGGAACGTCAACTAAATATCGAAACGCCCAGCTCCGGTAGTCGTAAAGCATCGCGTGTAAACAAGTTTCTGTTTATATGACCGCTTGATACTCGCGGTACAGAGATTCGAATGGTTGACGTAGGAAAATCAAAATTCCGTGCAGTGGTAGTAACGCTCAATACTTGGGATCAATTAATTGGCAGAACTGGTCAATCGTTCATTACACGATATTACACGAATTGATGGGGTGTCGATGCAATTTGGTGCAATGGTCACATGGTTCAAATAAAGTTATTCCAGTGGCATGACCCAGATTCATGGTTCATTCGTTTACAAACCAATGGTTCGGATGATCTTAAGTTTGAAAACAAATCGGCCATAAGGCCCTCAAATTAATGGTTGTTTGATCCATCTGCATCCACTTATCTTCGATTTTTTCCTCGTCCACAAGGTCATCAGACCTAATAGCCTGACCATCGCTCCAATTAGGCAGGATATACCATGTAATATCCTGCCATTTCCTGCCAATTCCGGAAAATCATTCCACCTGCACTAGTCCAGACTTATGGGGTTCACCTCATTTGCTTGCAAACCAATGGTTAACCATGATTGAGCTCAATCTTCCAATGGTTTGGACTTTGAGAACAAATGAGCCATAAGGCGTCGATGGTTGATTCGGTATCAACTTATATTTGATCCATCTGCCATTCATCATCGATGTTTTTCTCATCCACAAGGTCATCATACTAAATAGCCTGACGATCGCTCCAATCAGGCAGAGCATACCATGTAATATCCTGCCAATTCCAGGTCCTCGTTACCGGGGATCAAAACCGGGATACGCGGGCGCGGGCGCGCGCGCCCTGTTGAAAGCCCGAACGATGAGTACTTAATTAGTATATAACGCGTGACCGAGCGCAAGAGAGAGAGAGATGCACTGATGGTAAGGGCCCAGGCAACCGCGATGGGGCTTTATGGAATACGAGAGCAAGAGAACCGAACAGGTAGATGATCGCATGAGGACCAGAGGTATTGCCCGTAATATCAAACTATCAAGCCACGTCCCGTTGGCCGGTTTCGCATCGACGAGTTGGCCCCAACGCCAATCAACGTTTTCAACCAGCTTGTCAGCTGTCCGACGAGCTTGCTTCGGCACGGATCGTCGATAACGCGTGTTACCGATGCTATCCGTGAGCCTGGGGATTTTCGATGCACCCGGTGCCAGAGCAATACAGGACAACTCCCCCTTCCCCGTCTCCGCCTCCTCCTCCACCAACACCTCTCCATCGTCGCCGCAAAACCGGAAATCAGTGCTGACTGCCGAACGTGTTCACGTGCGGTTTCCGATATGCAGCGACGGGGATGAATTCCAACCTCCAGGAATCCATATTATGGACAGGCGATGCCTTGACACATGGTTATTACAAACAAAAAAATGGTTAAAATCATCGGGGCCTTGTTTAAGATCGAGATTTAGCGGGCCCAATATTTCATTGGGCCTGTGGTTGCCAGATCCATGAAGCATAAACCTTCCAGATGTCTATGACGACCAATCGGTTAGATTGTTTGGACCAGAACTGGCTTCTTCAATATTACCAGAAGCCTCGGCACTTTGTCCTTCCAACACTGATAGGTTTCAATCTATACGAGGACGTGTACGTGTAGGTTCGTGTGGACTGGGAACAGCGGAATTCGTTATAGCCATTCGTTGATAGAAGTTAAGATCCGAAACTTTGCTACCTCTGCTCTTTCGTGGTCTCTCCGGAATTGTAGTTACAGGGTCAAATTTCCGTGCTTCGAGGTTACCCGTACGTATATGCTATGTCGACCATCAGATTGCGTCGAGTGGCTGCACAAAAGCCCCGAGATTGTCTTTGTTCTTGTGGCTGTGTGGCACTAAAGGGTAGGAGTTGTTTCCCAAGGTACGTTAGTTCCTCGATTAGTTGGATCTCTGCGTGTGGTCTTATCGGCGACTCTGTTAACTTTGCCCAATGGCTGGACCGAATCTTGCCGCTCAGCCGTGGAACGCGAGATATTGAAACCACAAGGTTCAAACTGTTGCAAGTAGCAAAATGGTCATTGCCGCTAAATCCGGCGAGCAATGAGGTGTGCACTTCCATAATCCTGTTTGTTTTTATGACTCTCACACTCTAAACGTCGAGGAACAATCCGAACATGTCCATTTTCAGAGGTTATCGCCTCCCGGAGACAGAAAAGGTCTACCAAGACAAAATCAAGAACCGTGACTAACGCAGGATGAAATTCCTTTGCGAAGAACGTCACGTACCTAATCGACATTCAAACATGACTTCCTTCGGTCATGGTCGGGTGAAACCAGGCAGCACCGATGGCTCCAATCGATTTTCATGGCACTGGCCGGTCAAGACATCCCCTTTCATATGTGTACCCGAGCGAAGATGGGAAAAATAAAGTCACTTTCTCGTCGGATTTCCCGTGAGGACATTACCCGGCCCGTTTCATCGAAGCCCCTGGGACATTTTCATTTGCGCGCAGGCCTGAAACATCCTTTTCCTCGCGTTCTTGTCACCATCTCTGCTTCTTCTGCTATACTCTATACTCTCAGCCGGACAACATCGCGGTATGTCCCTTTTGACCCACTAGATAGACCAGTATCCTCGGTTACAAAATGCAAGGAGCCCTTGCAATTTCCACCTTCATCTCGCGGGAAATACATTCCAACAATTTCACTATTCCCTTTTCATTTCATCTTGTTCGACCACATTTGACGTCCCTGGCTGTCCTTTCAAGATTGTTGCTGTGACGTTATGTCTGCCCTTCTCAATTTCAAAAACTTCCTTTCACTCACCTGACGACATTTCACCCTTTTTGTTTCGATTTCACTGGTTAACCATTTTTAGACAAGGTACTTTGACTGCCTGCTGAGAATGTAAGGCTCGAACAAAACCTTCCTCTTAGCTTCAGTCCGCATTTGTCACCTGTCAACGTCGCGTCCGTACAAAATGCAAGCGTTAAATGTCCTTTGTCTCGTGTCACAACATGAAGCGCCTAATTGGAGCGGCAGGTACGTGTGCATCCGCCACTTTACTAGCACACATGCATCGTGCTCGGGCTTTTTATGAATGCAGAAACTGTGAGCGTAGCTCACGCATATGCAAACAAAGTGTTTGAGGTTTTATTTGTTTCGTTTAAAACCGCGGTTTGCATCCGAGTTTTCCGCACCGTTAGTCTTCGCCTCGGCCGCTCTTCCCGTAGCGTAATAAAAAAGGCTCTCCCGCACGCTTTTAATATAAATTGCGGTGGTCGGTTTGGCCTCGGGCTCTTCAATCACGCGCGGTATACACGCGGTCGCAACCCTCGTGGCTGTAGCACCGAACTTTTGGGAAGCTACCTGTGAGAAGCTCTCCGTAGAAAGCGGCATACAGAAATGGAATTCCGCGCGTCCGGCTCCGCGATTATTTTGCACTTGGTTTCTTCGACCTCCACACACCCGGCATAAAGAGAAACCTGGACCGCATTGGGTTGAGTCAGAGATGTATGGCTTTCCGTAGGTTGAGAGGCGCTAGAAAATGAAACAAGGAAGAGTACGGGCGGAACGGAGGGAAAAACGTGCGGAATCGCCTTGAATATTCTCTCACCTTATCACTTGTACCGAAAGTCGGAGGTACGGGGAAGCCTCCGACGTCCCATTCCACCTGGTGATAAATGGGCTTTAATCAAACGAGTTCCAGTTGCTGCGAAACCCACGTCATGGTGATATTCCGCCGCCGCTCTTCACGGATATAGCTGATGCGCATCAACAATTAGGGTCAGCGGAACTTTACAGCTTGGAACTAACCCGGGAACGCTGCCCGGTGATCATTTGGACGGGACGCTCAATTCGACCTGGAGATTCCCCGAGACAATATCCAACCTGGACATTCCATGGTGAACGCAGAACCGTGCGATGATCCTTCCCGGTTGGATTGTCCGTTGCAAGGGGATATGGAGTTGTGACAATCAGAAAATGATTGGCGGATTCCTGCGTAAGATCGGAATCTGGATTATGGCGGCCCCATTGGATTCGATCCGGATCTCAACGAAACCACAAGCTGTCATATGGTGGTTCTGTTTTCGGAATGTTCTAATGGATGGCAGGTTTTTGTTACACATTCGTGCTTCCGGGATCGTTTGAAGCTTTTGGACCTGGTCTCAATTTTACATCCGGTTGTCATTTAGGCATTCATCAAGTGTCTCGGAATATAAAGTTCACTTTTTTGACATAACGCGACTCTGCGCTAACAAACCTCAACCCCAGTGGGACACTATGAAAACTAAACGTTATCTCAGTTCCTTAATCCATTTCATTCGTTTCCATAGATCACACTTTGCAAATTTTTTCACGACACTAAATCACAGCATTTGGCTTCGTGTCATCTGTCACGTTTTTTGCTTTTTGGAATGCGGGTATCTTTCATTTCCGACCAGTCCAACAGCACGATTCACTGTAGAAACATTAGATTTGTGCAGATGACACGTGAGGGATGGAACAAGAGCGATGACGTAACGCGTGACAGCTCTTATAACGAACCAGAACTATTATACGAATGCCCCGAGGTGGAGTCGTATATCGTTAATCCAACGTGTGTTAATTCGCACGTGTGGAGCTAACGGTATTAAATTTCCGGGAATGCGCGAGTAACCCGCGTGATGAGCGGCATAAACAAGCCCCGGGGTTAATCAACTATGTGTGGGCCGCTGCTGGATGGTGAAAAGGACCACGACCAAAGCACCAGCCCATTAATCGATAAAGCTAGAAGCCAATGACGCTTGAAATAATTACGTCGTAATTCAAATTTCGAGAGTCCTAAATCCTCAGCAATTATGAAGAGTTGCTTGGAGAAGATTATATTGGCACCATTTGGTAACGATCATAAACACAGAAACGTTCATTTCCCTTTATGTCCCATTTCTTTCAAAACTGAAAAATAAAATGACCGAATCCAAATTTGCCAACAAACTTTTTAACAAATTTTGAAAGCTCTCAATCCTCAGCAATTATGAAAAGTTGCGCGGGGAGAAGATCATATTGGCACCATTTGGTACCGATCATAAATGCCGAAACATTAATGTCTTTTTCAATTTTCATGTCCCATTTGTTGAAAACTGAAAGATAAAATGACGAAGCCCAAATTTACCAACAAACTTGCTCACAAAATTTGCAGAAGATGGAAAGCAATTAAAGAATTGTTCCATGCCTCATCAGCTACGCTGCTAATTTACTTTCAACATTATTGCTTTGTTTGCGACTGGAATTTCCTTTTCTATCAATTCAAGAGCTTGAAGAATTCAGTATGAGGAAAGCTTGACGATGAGTCAAGAGCTAAAGGGGAAATAAGCATTTCTCTACGACAATTCACTTCAGCGTTCTCATTGTCGTCGACTCGGTATGTATGACATGTTGTAAACGCGTAGGTACCTACCTTGTATTCGGGGTACAAGATCCAAGAGGGAAGAAAACCTTCTCGGCGTACATAGCACCAAAGTAATTAAACAGGAGGCAAGACGACACTCGTCGACATGTTTTCGCTCGGTTCTTGTCTCGCCGCGGAAATATGAAGCCTTTAAAGGAGGCCAAGAATGCTTCTGGGCGACAAACCAAGTTAGTTGGAAGTCGTCGAAAGGAGGCCTTGGAAATGTCTTCCTCAGTCCACGGCAATAAACGAAAGTGCGAAGGGCTCATGTACCCCGAGTCATTGGTGCAGAACCGACGTGATAAAAGTTATTGTTGAAGCAAGTACCTGAGTACTTCGAATACTTCGAGTCTGCTGATGTAATTCATTTTATTGAAGCTCGGAGCTGCAATGGCATTTTCGTTCCAATTCTTCGACATCATCATTTCGATGACTGGGACACTTCCTAACGTTGAATCATTTTAATTGTTCAAAACAAGACTTCCTGCGAGATCTATTTGTTCTTGATTGTCGAATTCTATCCGATCAATACGAAAAGGTTGTTTGAACGAAGTGGTCCAATTGGGATGCTGCGGAAAATGACTCACTGAAAAACTTTATCGAGTTCGAAGAGCACTAGGATAAATGAGCTGACATAAATTTGAATGGCGATGTCGAATTGTTTTTGGGGCATTTCCTATCATCGACTCATTTGAATTGTTCGAAACAAGACCTTCAGCAAGATCGATTTATTTTTATCCCTCGAATTCCATCTGTTCAATACGAGGAGGTTTTTGAACGAATGGTCCAATTCGGATGCTGCGGAAAATGTGTCACTGAAAAACTTTATTGAGTTCAAAGAGCACCACGAAAAATGAGCTAAAATAAATTTGAGTGGCAATGGTCGAATTGTTTTTGAGCCATTGATATTCATATAATTCCACCTTTAACCAAAATTTTTCCACCGATTTAAATAAATCAACTTCAGAAGAATTTCCCGCTCCTCAATTGCAGCAAGTATCTTAGTCCTTCAACCGTGCAGATGCAATTCATTTCTCTCAAAGGTACTTTTATTTTTAATTTGCGTTTTGTCGGGAAAAAAAGAACTTACCGGTCCACTTCAAATGCCCACTGATGTATTTCAATTTATTGATGACTTCAGAAAAATTTCCTGCTCCTCAATTGCAGCGAGTATCTCAGTCCTTCAACCGTGCAGATGCAATTCATTTCTCTCAAAGGTACTTTTATTTTTAATTTGCGTTTTGTCGGGAAAAAAAAGAACTTACCGGTCCACTTCAAATGCCCACTGATGTATTTCAATTTATTGATGACTTCAGAAAAATTTCCTGCTCCTCAATTGCAGCGAGTATCTCAGTCCTTCGACCGTGCAGATGCAATTCATTTCTCAGCCCAGCCAAGACTCTCAGGAAGGTCTATAAATATTCATAGCTCGATCGTAATTGTGAATTAATATTTACGCTTGGGGTTTTTAAAACCACAAACTTTTGTATAGCTGCCCCATTAAAAGTGGCACAGAACACTTTGTCGATGATTTTTTGTAAGAACTGTAGTATTATTTAATTTATCGTTTTTACTTAATTTTTTTCTTTTTCTCATTTGTTTCAGGTAAGTCAGGTGAATCCTATCGACGTACTAGTGAAGTTCGAATACCGGATATTTTATAGAGACCACGTAACTATCTACATTTTAAGTTTCTCAATTTAAATGTTATTAATTTTTGAGCCCTCTGTTTAAAATTAATTCCGAAAATTAGCTAATACTGCAATAGCTGATTATTCATACAATATCGAATTTCCTGGATCGTTTCACTTCGAGTGAAATGATTTTTTTTTTGCACGACGAGTGCAATCACAATCTCGGAAATTCTGCAGTGTGTATGGATAAACGTTTGTCGCGAATGGCTTTTTATCTGCTTTTCAGTGGATGGCAGGAAGTGACGAGGAGGTCGGATCGTTTTCTCGATATTCGAATCGAACAAGAGGTTTCCCGGCGTGGAACTTCGGCTACTGCCCCTCCCGTTGAGACACACCATAAGCGATTTTACGCTCCAGGTGCCCGACACGTGTCACGTGTCTACTTTTCTGGAAAAACTTGGAACCAACACTGCCTCCCACGCCCTCTCTTTCAGCTTCACTGCACTCGCGACTCGAACCCCCCGACACTTTCAAGCTTTCGTGCGGTATTGCTGTCAGTTTCTTGCCCCTCGAATGAGTTTCCGGTAAACGACACGTTTCAAATGTGGCGAAAGAAAGAAAGGGTCGCCTTGAATTTTTCTTACAACCTTGCTGAGCAAATGTAAAGCGATTTTTTCTTAACACGTTGGTTGAAGGAAAGGACAGAAAGCATGAACATTTTTTTCAATTTTCTCTGCTCCAACTTCAGAAATAAGTTTGACAAATGGAAAGTGGAATATTTATTGAATTCTTTCTGGTCCATTAAGAAATTTTGAAAAAAGGATGCAAAGTTGCATATTGCTTCCTCATTATTTTTTATTTTCTACTAATTTTCCTTTACAAAGAAGTATGATCATCATTTTTGGCTCAATTTTATCCATTGCAAATCCATTCTTATTTTATTAGTTTTAATCATGATATAATTGTAATAATTATTATTTAAATATTTGTAGCAACTTTAGTCAATCTTTCAATTTTTTCTTTTTTTTTCAAAACGAGGATAAAAAATCAATATTTAAAAAAAAGCATAAATTTTGAAATGGAGACAATCTTACAGTTCTTTTCTAAACGTCCGATCTTTCTTAATAATAATTTTTCCAATTTTTTTTTTCTTCTATTCAAGTTATCTACCCAAAACCCAAGAAATGACTAACATTTCACCCTTCGAACCCTTAAAAAAACGCCCTATCCCGTCACCTGGTTAATCAAACTGAAACTGTAGCGGAAGGAGTGCCCTGATTGTCCATACTTCACTCTTGGCATAAAAGTTGATACGAAAACTCTCGTATTTCATGATACCACGACGAAAAAGTGACGTAAACTTGCCGCGAGATGGAAACCTAGCGCATTGGTTGTTTTTTTGAAAAATGTCTGTGCGAAGAGCACGTGGCGCAACTGCGAAACTGCTGTTGCTCCTGTTTCCATACAGAAGACGTATATCCAGGTGTAAGCCGCAGTTTCCGCGTGCCGCCTCGGTGCATCCTACGTAATCGTATCTCGCGATTACCTCGGGGACCCAATTTCGCCGGTAGAGCTCCGTGAAACTTTACGACCTCGAGAGATATACGGTAACCCGAGCGGTGGCCGTTCTGTGTGCAGCCAACGCCATCCTGAGGCATCACCGACGACCAACGACGAGAGCGCGTTACCAAATGAAGAATATTTTTCCGCGTACGTGATGTCGCCACTGGAAATATAGGGACAAAACTCGCTATTTCCCGCCGTTCCGAAGTCAAACGCAGTGGAAAAAAATTACTGGCCCGAAAATTAACTTCACAGCCGTGAAATTTTACTTTCTATTATTTTTTCTAACCACTTTTCAATCCATTAAAGTCATGTGAAATGAACAACTTTTTTATCGGGCCTCGGAATTATAATTGGATCAATTTTACCGCGTTAAGATTACGCGCGCTATGATTCTTTTGACATTTCTCCTGCTTCCAGACAATGTTTTGAATGGTCATAAGTTCGGGTGATTATAATCTTGAATAATCACAAATTCGAAGGATTATAATAAACTCGAATGGTCACAAGGTACAAAGCTTCCCCTCAAAGAAAGCTACAATCGCTGGCGATACTTCTCCACAAAAAAAGGTTTGCAAAAAAAAAAAACAAAAAAAAATTTTTAACCAACTTGCAAGGTTTTACTTACATTTTTTTTTTGTTATATCTTAAGAAAAAATGCAAGAATTACGAGTAGATTTACTTTCATTTTAAACAGAACAACATTTTTTTTAGAAAAATAAAATAAAATAAAGTAAAACAGATTTTACTTGAGAAAATCGGCGGACGTAAGAATGTTTTTTTTTTCCGCTCCCGGAGATTTATTCTGATGCTCGAATTCTTAATACCGCAAGGGATACCAAAGGTCTCGTAAATTTTTTTTCTTCATCCGGCTTGCTTCTATTTTTTTTTGTTTTTTGTTATTTTTTTTCCCACCAGAATCGGAATTGTGGATGGACGGACAGTACGAACTTTGTCAGTTGCGAGTTTTTACTACAAGCTCCACCGCAGGGAGTTATAAAAAAGGCTCTGCTTCCTACAATGAAGTTTACCGGAGAGTTACGGAGTACCAGGACTTCCGAAGAAATTTTATTTCCTACCATCCAGAGTTGCGATAAAAGAAACGATTCTTGAGGTCATAGCCGTGCTAAAATTATGACAGAGGAGAAACCAAGTGCTTTGATACAACTTGTTCTCTTTTATTGTCCCTTCAAGGCAACAATATAAAACGGAAAATAGCTTGGCTATCATTACACCGCGCATTTATAAAATTCCAAAACTGGGGAAAAAAGTGTTAACAAGGCGCTTGTCAAAGTTGTAACAGTGACCATCATTCTGACACATCAAAAGGCCTGCAAACATTTTTTTTTTTCTTAAAGCCATTTTTTTCTTCAGCACTGTATCAAAATTTGAGCTATTTCTGTCGAGTATTTTGGGAGAAAATAGGTTTCAAAAATTTTGATAGTGATGGAGAAAGTACCACAGCCTCTTGAAAAAAATTATTAATATTTGGAGCGGTCCAAAAAAAAGTAACAAAGTGAAAAATGTATTTTTTAATGATTTTGCAAAATGAGATTCAACGAAAACTTTTTTTCTTAATTATGTTCAGTGCCATTTTTTTTTCTACTGGTATTTTTTCCCTTTATTTGGCAGGGATTATACTCACTTTGATTGGCTGAAATCCGAGAGAAGAGAGTAGATAAAACCGCTCGTAAAATTTTCGTAGTCTCGTTCCGGCGAATTTCGTAACGAAAACTTTTGGGCTTTTGATCGAAGAACGCCGACAATTCCGTTGAGTAGAAATCCCACAGGACTCTCCTCGGTTTCTCTTTCGGCCGGATATGGAGCTAAAGCGAATGGAAAGATTTTTATCTCGCGCCGAGCTTTCGGTCTCCCAATATTTTTTGCAATCATGCTATTATTTGCAAGGTGCTTTTGTCGTTCTTCACGTTGTCATATCCAATCTCGTGGTACCGCTGAGCTGCCATTGCCATTTTCGTTATCAAAATTTTCGCGAAATATTTTTCATTGCCGAATCGTTCTGTGGGCACACATTGAAAGCAATAAGTACAGGCAATTCTACGCCAAATACTTGAATTTCTCCCCAGAACATTTCTGAATATGTTATAATTTTATTATTATTTTTTATTCTACACATTTTTAAATACGCAATAATTTTTTTGAATTTTTTTATGTGTTCTTAATTTGTATGTAATTGGGGATCAATTTTTTTGTCTCAGGATTATTTCTCTTTAAAAAAAATTACTGTAATCTTTTTTTTTATGTCTGTCAAATTCGTATGTTTTATTTTTATTTTTTATTTTTGGGGAAATAAAAAAAATTTGTAAAAATTTGTATAAAGTTGGCATTGAATGCCCCCATATACGTGAAAATAGTAGCGATGCGTATACAAAGTGAGGATATCAGTGTTGCTGGTATTTCTAGATTAAAATTCTGCCTGCAGGAACGCATAG
Source organism: Clistopyga incitator (assembly GCA_947507545.1). Taxonomy (NCBI): domain Eukaryota; kingdom Metazoa; phylum Arthropoda; class Insecta; order Hymenoptera; family Ichneumonidae; genus Clistopyga; species Clistopyga incitator. The sequence goes on along the minus strand of OX382182.1, from coordinate 3,100,038 downwards.
TAAAATGGAATGTGAAAGACCCGCGTGCCACAAAAGCTGCTGCCGCGGCTAATAATTCGCAAATATTGATAACTCCGCTGGTTTTGTAAGGCGCAATGTCAACAAATTCGACACATTCCGTTATTTATGTGAAACATCAAAGCTTTACATGTTTCGACGCCAAGAATTCAAATTTCATAATAATAAATTCACTGTATTAATCCATTGTCACTTGCAATTTGAAATACTAAAAGTTTTTTTTCTCTTTCTGCACACGTACTTAACCAAGTTTTTTTTAACTCTGTAGAATGCAATAACAATTACCTCAAATTAAAAAATAAAATTAAATCGAAAACATCATTTTAACCTGCCAATCCCTTTTTTGAAATTTTGCCGGCTAAAAATCCTATTTACACTTCCGAAGTCTGCAACAGACTGTGTAAATACCTCAAATTAAAAAATAAAATAAAACTTTGAATGAAATTAAATCCAAAACATAATTTTCATCTGTCAATCCCTTTTATTTTTATTTTGCCGAGTAAAAATCCTATTTACACTTGCGAAGTGTACAAGAGAGTGTGTAAAAATAAATAAATATGCGTGCTTGTCTGCAGTAAAGAGAAAAAAAAGGAAAAAAAAGAGAAGGGTTCGGGGTCTGAGCGACCACCACGTGCGTCCCCTGGCGACAAATTTAATCAAACAAATTTAGCAAGGAAGCGCCTGTAGAGAGGTTCACAGGCGGGTAAAAAAGAGGAAAGAAAGAAGCTCCATCCGAGTTATAGCACGCACCTAGACCAGACGACTCTGCCTTTTCTCGGAGAAGCGAGAAAACTTTTAGCGATGCAAATGTAATTAACGGATTTTGTGCTGTTACTCTACTCTCATGCACCTCGAAATATATACTCGTGGATAGGTGGATATACTCCGTACAGGAACTAGGGAAAACTGCCGACGAACCAGAACGACCCAACGACGCCATGGGCAAGCCTACGTGGCCACCAATTCGCTCGAGTTTACCCCTCGAACGGGTAAACAACCGGGGACTTGCATCAGCTTTATTTACTCATCATTAAAGCCCTTACGGTCACTCCTGTATTTCCAATAATTTCATGCAGACGCGGCTAATTTTCCTAAGTAAGTTCCTCAGCAACTTACACAATTATTTAGAAATAAATAACTACGCTTCCTCACACAGAAACTTTTGGTATCGTGAGATTTTTTATTTTCGACATTTTCATGTGTTTCGAAACAATGTCTACGTACGTCAGGGAAAATTTCAAACGGTTAAAATCCTATGACTCTTTAAATTCAACGAAGTAAAATTAATTTTTCATTTTTTTTTTTTATACATTAGCGCAATTTCTTTGATATCGTATTTAATCACAAATAACGCAAAATGACAGCAGAGCAGAATTTAAATTCTTCAATCACAAAACAGTGATGTAATTAAGAATCATTTATTTCAGAATGAAAATTTATATTTTATTTATAATAATATGATAATTAACGAACCTCAGATAATTTACACAATTTTAATGCTAAAGCTTTGACTTATAAATAAATGTCTGGCTTGGAAAATCCAGTTCTGTTGTCACTCTACACCAGCGCGAGAGCTGATGCACTGCATAAATGTGCAACTGGTGAAAGACGCGGATTAGCGGAGTTGCAGTTGATATTCTCGGCCTGGAGTTCTAAAACGATCTTGCACACGGCCACGGCTGAGCCGAGTCACGGCTATGCCGACATATTTGTTCTCACATATGTGTATATATAAACTACTTTCATGCAGAAAGTATACACATGCCATACTAAAATTTGAACAATTTGAATTAAATTTATAACAAAACAGGCCAGGCCATTCATTTTCAATATTCATAATTGATTCAAGTATTTTCACTTGAAACACTATTCAATCGATACGATTAGATATTAAAAATGTGCAAATTAAATGGTGTTCACACATTAAAACAAAGAGTTTTTTTCGATAGAACGATGAATTTAGTTTTAGTTAATTTTCATTATACAATTTAATTGAGTGAACGAAACATTTCGTGAGAAAATTATTTAATTGTAAATGAAGCCACATTTAATTTATTTAATTTTTTTAAATTGAGCCGGATAAATTAATTCTATACTTTACTATTAACTAAATTACTCTACTATTATTCAAAAAATTTTTACACACCAGAACACAATAAAAATAAATATAAAAAAAAAAACATTACAGGTTCTTCTGCTCCTCGGATCAATAATTATTCGTTTTTCAAAATTATTGATATCCAGAGGATTATAATTTTCGCGGGATAAATATGTAGACGGTGAATGTGTGTCTGTGCAGATACTGGGAGTTACTACTTGGCCGGCCGGTCTTGGCCATATAACTAGAATACACGGGGCGTCGTGTGCCCTCGTACGTTCCATCGCCTGAGATACAGCATAGCGTTCGTCTCGCGAATGTCTCGCGTGGGTAGCCGCGACGTGCCTCTCTGTTAGCTATAGTAAGTACGTAAGAAGCAGCGGATACTAGAACAACGTGCCGCGCGTACCGCGATAGACCAGCGTGTCCAACGCTGTCGGGTCGTTCACCAGTACGTCGCGTGTTCGCGTATGATACGATAGTGTTTCGCGTCACCTTCATCCAACAATACGGATTAAAAGTGATTTTTAATAAGTGCATTTTTATTTTTGCATAATTTTTTTTTATCGATATTATCAAATAGCAATTATCAACAACAAAAAATTCGACTTCACTATATTGAAATGGAGCAATAAGTCTTTGCCACTTTCGATTCGAGAATACGCATTAAAAGTGCATTTTTATATTTGCATAATTTTTTTAATCGATATTATTCAATAGGAATTATGAACAAAATAATTTCGGCTTTTCTATATTAAAAAAGGTTTGTGCCACTTTCAATCAAAGAATACGCATTAAAAGTGATTTTTCAAAAGTGCTTTTTATTTTTGTATAATTTTTTTTAACTAATATAATCAAATAGAAATGGTAAAAAAATAAATTTTGGAATCTACTGTATTAAAAAGGTCAGAACGTAACCATCAATACATAAGTAAGGAAATTTAAGTGTTCCATATATTTTAATGATATATTCTACGATATATGAAATTCACAAGAAGATAAATTATTTTTGGTATTACAATTTGAATAACTTTCTTAATTTCATTGTAATAGTACAATTTTTTTCTTTTCAGTTTTATACTAAATCACTTTAACTTCATACCACATAAGCAAATTGAATTTAATCGACGAATTTATCGATAAAAAATTGCGGTCTCTTCCGAAAATAATCTAATATGAAAAACCGGGACTTTTCTTTGTGGTGGGGCACGCGAGAAAATCAAATTCGTCGATTATTATGATTTGAATAATTTTCTTAATTTTACTGTGGAAGTAAAAAAAAGTTTTTTTTTCTAACTCACTTTAATTTTATACAAAATCACTTTAACTTCATACCACAAAAGCAAATTGAATTTAATTGACGAATTAATCGATAAAAAATTGCGGTCTCTTCCGAAAATAATCTAATATGAAAAACCGGGACTTTTCTTTGTGGTGGGGCACGCGAGAAAATGAAATTCGTCGAGTATAGTTTTCTGAAAAATCTCAGTTGCGAACCACGTAGTGCGCCAAAGTATATAATGCTTTATGGGATGAGAGGAGCTGAGGTTGGCGCCAGGTTATCCTCGATAACTCCTCGGGGGCGGCCAACACAGCAAACCCCGTGTCCCGAGGTTGGTTAGCTTATTTCTGCGGAGCAAGGAGAATCGCTCTCTCCCCCACCGCGGCTCTCTTTTTCCCTCCCCGAGCTGGAATCTCGGCTCATTTTCGTCACGTCGCACGTTTTCCCGATCAGACGGGTCATCGTTTCGCGATTTATCGTTTTGCCTCGGTCGCTCATACGCGCGACAATCGTATACCACCCCACAACCGACTCCCGACTCGTGTCTCGAATATTGGACCAGAAGAGAAAAACGTCTTCAGGTTTTGCCACTGCGAGGTGATGCTTTACAGTAACCAATATCCGCTCGGCCCACTTTCATCCTCGTTTCTAGAATAACACAAAGCACAATGTACCACCGTGTAACCTCGGGTTCACTCCCTTCGCCCCTGCGCAAGGGCTACCCTCTTTTCCTCAGGCTTTTCCTCCGTCGAAACTCAGATTCTCATCTTGACTCACGAGTGGGAAACTTTTTTCCCCCATTTTTCAAAAGTGCGTTATCATTTTTGCATAATTTTTTAATCAATGTTATAAACCGGAAATTATTAATGAATTAATATCGGCTTTACTTTATTAGAAAGGCGAGGACCATGGTGAGGAAGGATTAAAAGGTTAATAATCACGTTAAAAGTGATTGTAAAAAAGTGTATTATCATTTTTGCATAATTTTTTAAATCAATATTCATCGTCGTTTTTAGAATAACAAAAAGCAGAACGAACCACCATGTAATCTCGAGTTTACCCCTTTCGCAGGAGCGAAAGGGCTTTCCTCCTTTCCTTAGGGTCTTGCACTACCGAAACTCGGATTCTTATCCAAGTCACGACTGTAAAACTTTTTTCCCCGCTTTTCTTTACAAATTTGCATATCCTCGAGGTTCCGAGGGTATTATAAAAAAAAATTTCATGTAATCGGATTAATTAACCCTTCGTACCGTTCGCGAGCATCCTAACGCTGCCCTTGCCACATTTTTTACACATTAATCATAACGTCCCTTAATTTTCGCTCCCTTATAAACGAAACTTTGTTCTCATACATTTTTTTCTCGAAATTTTCATCTCAAGACACTCAAAATACCCCAAACCATCGAGAAAAGTGGTTTAGGATATTCAAAAAAAAAAATACGATGAAAATCCAGTGAAATCTCATTTTTATTTAATTTTAAACACAAATTGCTAAAAATAAAAATTCCAAATTTTCAGTCAACATTTATTTCGTTTATTCGCAATTGATATAAAAACAGCCCGTGTCAAAATTCGTAATCCAAACACCCACTAACCCAATGAGAAACCATAAAATTTTATCCGTCGTCACAAAAACGTCGAATTTTTTAAAAACCTCTGCTCCCTTCTTCATTACTTAGCAAAATTGCATAACTCCAGTGATCGACTTGTGAAGTTCCGGGAGCATCTCCATGGAGGCTTAGCAATCACCTGGGCTATTCGCAATTACTCAAGCCGCGACCTGGATATATCATAGCTGATGAAGATAGTAACGTTAGTACATCAGTCTTGGATGTCTGGAGAAATAGCGAAATGGGGGAAATCTAACTGTAAAGCAATTGGCGCTCTCTCAGCGTCGCTCGCAACTCTCAAGTATAATAATTAACCATTTCAACAAAGCGCACGGTGGCCGAGAGTCAGACCACTTCTTCGTGACCAATTCTATACACGTTTATATATATATATATATAATTCTATACGCATTTATATATATATATATATATAAATAGGTGTGTATATAAATAAATACACACATAGAGAAAATAATCCAACTCGACCCGTTGCGCTTCACGCTTTCGCAATTTTCTGGCCGGGGTAAAATGGTCCAGTAGCATACGTCACCTGGCGATATGCTGCTCGATCCGGATAAACGAAACGAACGATAAACGCGAGATTGAGCTTCCGGATATGCAGCATTTTCAGCCGGAAAAGTGCTTGTCGATCGGAGCTAGATCCAAACAAACGAGTGGTTGTTGCATTACAACCAAGTAAACGAGATAGCGGTGAAACTTTTTTTTTTTTTTTAATTTTATTTTTATTTCCGGATTTGGGTTAAATCTATCGATTCCCCAGATTTTATCGTAGTGCTGTTCACTTGATATATGATTTTTCTAAAAACCTGTTGATAAAAAGAGTTTCTACGAAAGTGTTTATGGTTTTATCGAAGTAAAGTGAAATAGTGATTTTTTAAATTTTATTTTGGAATTAATGTGCTTAGTTAAAATTTTTTTTGTATTGATTGAAAAATATTCTAATTGTCGTATTGATTATGGGGAAATTTTGCAATAAAATGAGGCTCTTTTTTTATTGACTCATGGACCTTAAGATTTTTTATTAAAATGTTGCATACATATAATTAGCAAAAAATTTCCGTCGGAATAAAAATTAAATACCGCGTTTAAGTGGAAAATAAGTATTAATTTTTATCCCCAGAACCGCTGGAAGATTTTGTACGGGAGTTTCGCGGCACAGACGGATTTAAGGGGGATGTGTGAAGGGCTTAATTCTTTATAAAGACACTAACGAGCAATTAAAATTTGCCGTCGAAAAATAATAACTGAAAAAATGTATGGAACAAGCCAGGCAAAATTTTTATTTAACTCACCAAAAATATATTCCCCATTTTCATCTCGATGTAGTTTTTGCATTTACTAAATTACCTTTGGTCTCCACGAATTATGCAATCGTGAGTTGTACTCGTGCACCGTGAAAAAAAAATCTACTTGAAATTTAATGTAAACGCCAATCTACATTAATTAAAAACCTCAAACTGATATTCTGAATTTTCTATCGAAATGCAATGTTAAATTCATTTTTGGTACAGTTATTTCACTAATTTCTTTTAATTTTACTGCAAAAGTACTTCACACTTTTTTCTTTTTAATTTGCTTTGAAATTTAATTGCAAACCTCTCTCAATTTTATACCGCAATTGAACATTAAATTTAATTGACAAGTTTATGAATAAAAATTTCCAGTCCTTTTTTACAGTGTAGGTACCATTATTAGGGTTGATAGTGAAACCTTCAACAATTTTCTTTAATTTCACTGTAAAAGGACTTGCCTCTTTTTTTTTTAATTTGCTTCAGAATTTGATTGCAAAACTCCTTCAATTTGATATGACAATTCAACATTGAATTTAATTGACGAGTTTATGAACAAAAATGTCCTCTTTTTTTTTACAGTGTAGGTACCATTATTAGGGTTGACACTGAAACCTTCTCCCTACGATGCGACCGAGGGCGCGAAGCTAAAAGTCGAGGCGCAAATTCCCTTCGAGCCCTTTCGTCCTCACCGATTACCCTTCCAAGAGACCCTTCTGATTCCCTTTCACATCCTTCCTACCCCTTTATACATACCGTACACAAACCCACACACACCCACACACATTTTATCAAAGTCCTTTTCCCTATTTCACTCTTCAGTCAAGCATCACGCCTTCCGCACCTTTGTGGAGAAAGCGAAGAGCTTTTTCATTGCACATTTGGTTCCACGTCTTTGGAGCTCTCATTTCAGAAAACTTGTTCACCATATCGTCACGAAAAACACCCTCGGAGTCTCTCAGTAAAGTTGATATGCCAATAAGAGGATTGCACAGTATTTTCCCGAAGCTTGAAAGGAACTTCTGGCTTTTTTATTTCACTGCATCGCCCGAGAAATCCTCCACGAAGACTTACACGGTAGGAAATTGATTGCGGAACGGATTTCTATTTCATGGACCCTTCGACACGACAAAGAGGAGAGAATTCGTTGGAGAACCGAGGGGATGTTTGAAAGAGGCAAGAACCGGGGAGCAGTGTCCATTTATGGTGCGTGCGATGTCGTTGTCGTCTTGATAAAACATCCGAACCACGGGTGGCCCTGAAGGGCCAACCGAAAATCTCAAAAAGCTATTAAGGCCTCGACACCCCACGTGCGTGCTACCAATTAATGCAATTTATTGTGGAATTGCACTTGTCACCTCGTTAGGAGCTGCCTACGAGCCTTTGTGCATGTCCTCAGGGTCGAAGGGCCTTTCTTCAGGACCCCAAAATCTCGAGATTCCTTTTCTGTACATCCCTCTGCTTTCTGCTGACTTGTCAGTGTTCCTTTCGTCGTTAAGGATAGTGGAGAATTCCTAACAAACCCATTTCTTTGATATCGAGTGTTTCAAGTCGAATTACGAAATCATCAAACGTGAGTTGGACCATGAATTTCAATTTATCAACGTCAAGGACAATTGCGAATTCCAAAAGAAGCCATTCCATTGATATCAGCCTAACAAGAACTTGGAAATCGGTTAAAGGGCCTTTCTTCAGGACTCCAAAATATCGAGGTTTTTTTCGGTAGATCCCTTCACTTTCTTCAGGCTTGTCAGTGTTCTTCTCGTCATTAAGGATAATTGTGCATTTCTTTGATATCGAGCTTTCAAGTCCAATTAAAAAATCATCACATTGGACCATGAATTCCATTTCATCAACGTCAAGGACAATTGCTAATTCGAAAAGAAGCCATTCCTTTGACATCAGCCCAACAAAAAATTGGAATCCGAAGTGAACACAAAACAGCCCGACCATCGTTTCCATCGGTTAAAGGGCCTTTCTTCAGGACTCCAATATATCGAGGTTTTTTTTCGGTAGATCCCTTCACTTTCTTCAGGCTTGTCAGTGTTCTTCTCGTCATTAAGGATAATTGTGCATTTCTTTGATATCGAGCTTTCAAGTCCAATTAAAAAATCATCACATTGGACCATGAATTCCATTTCATCAACATCAAGGACAATTGCGAATTCGAAAAGAAGCCATTCCTTTGACATCAGCCCAACAAAAAATTGGAATCCGAAGTGAACACAAAACAGCTCGACCATCGTTTTCAATTCCATCAAGTCCCAAATGACTTCCAGTTCAAACAAAAACTCCCAGCGCCTCGACAACTTGCGAAATGCATTCTCAAAGCTGTCCAAAGTCTTTCTGGATCATTATTTTTCAAGTACTACACTTCAAAGTATTTTGAATCTTGTGTTCGTCAGCCATTTTACCGGATCATGGGTTACCTCTTTCCTGCAGCTCGTAAAACAATTCATTTGGATGTAGTCGACAAAACAAGCATTCATTGATCCAATTGCCAACTTCGTATAATAGGAGCAACGCTTAGCGACGACCAGAAATATTCCGTTATAATTATTTCTCCGTGCAATGTACCGCGATAAAATTTCGAACAACTTCAAGTTTTTATGAAAAAAACCGGAGGCATTTGCGAGCGAGACGAACGGCGGTGGTTGTTGTGGTCAGAAGCGTCCAACCCACAGGCATAGGTCGCAAAACTCCCAGCCGAAGGGGCCGCAATTAGCGGTCGTTAAAGTTTTACCGGGCAATCGACTCTTGTTCGTGGGCTCGTTCACCCGGGACAAAGTCCTTCGCTATATTTCGTGGAAGTCCGAGCTGGAATTGATCCCGAATCTGGCCACCAGTCGCTAAACTGACCGCCCGTTTTTCCATGACATTTAAACCCTGCGGTATGACGAATATTGGACATTTTTTTTAAATTTCTTTTCTGATTTTTCAAAATTCCTAATATGACAAAATCCTTTTTGGAGAATCCCAAAAATCTAATAAGAGCAAAAAAAACTGGAATGTTAAAATGAAGACAATTTTTTTAAAATCGAAGGTGCTTTTCCAATACAATTGAAGGAAATTGCTAAAATTACTGTACCAAAAATGAATTTGATATCACAATCGTACAGTAAATTCAGTATAACAATTTATCGATAAAAACTTCTGGTCCAAGTGTCGCCCATTTTTCCGCGGCCCATTTTGTTTCCCGGTGGACTTTATTTACCGGAAACCTTGGAATAATTCCTGATCAACTTTCCGAATGGATATCCCGATTTACGAATCGGAATGGAGTTCGAATGCACTTTGCAAAACGGACTTTGGCCCCACTTTTCTGTGGCCATTGAATCACTTCCGGAAAGTGACGGCGATACTGTGAAACGCTGGATTTCGAATCGAATGGTACATTGAACTTATCGATTTATACGTTCATCGAAGAGATCAGACCCAGATTTTCAAGCGCGTTCTGCATTCTGCCTGAAATTCAGATCAGGATTTATCGAAGCGCTTCGGAATTTTCGTGCAGATATTAGGTAACCCCGGATCCTCACTCAGAAGATGATCGTATCGAGTGCCTTCTTTATCATCCGACCTCTCCTCTGTCTCGGATTTCCTCGAAAACCAGTGGACACGTTTCGCGCTCGGTCGGCTTGTGATATTTCGTTACACGATCTTCCACAAAGTATCCACTTACTTGTCTCGATTTGCTCCATTTGCCGCGGGGAAAATCGCAATTTTTGCTCAAAAGTGACGTCACATGCAATTTACATCGTTCGATATAGGAACGCGCGGCAAAATAAAAAAGTGATTTGGAAAAAAAGTTGCTGGATAAAGTGAAATACTCCGATTTCTTTTTATTTTTTATTTTTTTTTATCTGAATACATATCTAAAATACAATTCTACACATATCTAAAATACAATTAAAAATTGAAAATGGTTTTCAAAACTATTTGTTGAATATCCAGATTAATAAAATATTCAGAATTAATAAAATAAAATCGGGGCTAAATGAAATACTCGGTCGTTTTTTTAAATAATTGCGTTTATAAGACAGAAATCAAGGAGAAAATCAAAGTAACTAAAAAAAAATGAACTTTCAGAAATTTGAGATAATTTTTGGAATAAAATTTGGTGTCATTTTTGTTAAAATGTTTTATTTATTTATTGTAAATAACATTGAGGCAATCAGGAAAAGTGAACATATTTCATATTTCATATCCATAAAAAACCATGAAGTAAGATTTTTTCGACATGGCTTATTTTTTTTTTTTTTTTCTTCGCTTTTTCACTCTTTGCAGTTTACATGCTCTGTATGCTAAATCTTGAGATTAATTCGATAGCGAAACTGAGTTTTACGTCGTTGAGACCACTGCACAAAGTGGACGACTGCTTTTGTGCAGATCGCGTTTCTCTATAAGACATTTCCGGCGTAATTAGAATCGTAAAGTCGGAACATCTTCGAGCCTTCTCATCCGTAATGTTGACGTCTTCTCGGAGAAGTAGAGGGAATGAGATTTTAAGGGTTATCCTATAAACCTCGCAATTTGCCGAGGCCCGACTAATCCGGAAATACAGTGCGATTTTATCCAAAGTCGTATCACGTAATTCGACTTATTCTTCATGACATAATCTGCAACTAGTTTGAAAAAAAAAAAAAAAAAAAAAAATTAATGAAAGAAATTTTTACAACCTTAAGCTCGACTTAGTTTCATTGAATCAAGCGAATCATAATGCACTTATGAAAAATTACTTAGCAAAGTATCGCCAATTTTACAAAAACCTGAGCGCGCACGTATGATTTTGAAAAAATTCAAGAAGCGATAAAAAAAATTTTAGCTCCATCTATTGAACAGTTCTTGAGTAATAAGTAATTGAAAATGTTAAGCCACACACACACACGAACATTTTATCTAAACCACTTTTCTCGGTGCTTATCACCATTTCAACTATCCTACCATGAAAATATCGATAAAAAAAAATAATCTTCATGAAAACAAAGCTTCCTCTACGAGCAAGTAAAAAAAGCACATGAAAATAATATTCATAAAAATAATTTTTTTTTTTTTCATATATGCAGTCAGAAAATTAGAAAAAATAAATAAATAAAAATAAAAGTTTCGGTGAAATGCCTCAACAAACATTTTATTGCGGTGCCTGCGAAAATCGTCTTCCCGATCTGACGAACGACGTGTGCCGATTATTATCATACAAGAATCTCAATGGCTGCCCGAGAGCAAACAAGTATCGGGCTTTGGAATACGTCGAATGGGATTGGAAGGAGAAGTCGACAAAGGAAATAGGAGAGCAGCGGAAGCTCATCTTGTCGGAATATACGGAAAAGGTAGGAGCCCATACTCAGAGCCTACACTCAAAGCGGAGATTGTATTTAGATTAAATGTGAAGTCCGGATATTCAGTTCGACGACAACGACGTACGTAGACGTACGTAGACGATGACGGAGCACGTGAAAGCTCCGCAATACACACGTGCATTATGTAAATATATCTTTGGGCTTTTATGCGCTAAGAAATGAACTAACGTTTATGGGCTACTCGTGATATGAGCTATAAATAATAATGAAAAGCTATCACGACTCCGAGAGCTACGGAATACTCGAGATAAAATTTAACATCTATTCTAAAACCAGACGCCAACGATATATTCTCGAGTACAGCTGTTTTTACCTCGTCATCATTTTTACGCCCCGATATCTTTTAATATTGCAGACCGAGGAGTAATTATTTACGCGGTTAAAAGTACAAAATTAAAGCCACCGAAATATCTTCGGTTACAAACACGAAAATGCGCACTAAAGTTTGCACAGTTGCACTTTATCGCGGAAAATGTGATTTATGAGACAATTCAATCGTACTTTTTTTTTTCCTTGACAGAATTAATTTTTTTTTTTTGTTAATGCACTTTTAACGGTCGAGTCTGGTCCCATGTGAAATTTCGAACGAAAATCCGAGGAAAAAAAAAATTGGAGGTGCTGAAAGATTTTGCTTTTGCAATGTTGTTAAATTTTTATTTAAAACAATTTTTTTTTGCAAATTCACAACTTAACTTTTTTGAAAATGAAAATGATTCGTTTATTTTTCTGTATACCAACAATTTTTTTTTTTCAGAATTTTATGTAATTTTTGGAAATTATGATTTATAATTTTTTTTTAAATTTGTTAACAATTTTATCCCATCGAAAAGTGTTTGAAATGCTCTCTGAATTTTAAGGTTGTCCGAAATTGGCCCCTAGAATTACCTTAAATAAATATTAACGTGGAGAAAGGGCTGAAAAATCGAGTTTCTTCATTTGGAAATTAATTATGTGTAATAATAATAATTTTTTCCCAAATATCAATAACTTTTTTTGGCTTTTCTGTCGAATGTTCAGACGGAGTTCATCTTTTCCGAGCTTATTTCTCAAGGAATATTGCAAATTTGGAAATCTGCCATGTCATATTGCAAAGAAATTTACATGAATGGATGGAAAATCAGGTCAAGAGCGAGACTCCTTGGAATTTAACCACAAAATAAGAATCCTTCGAGTAGAACGCTTCTACCGATAACGAGAAATCTCGATTGCCGATTTATTGACTTTCTTGTAGGGACGTTTTATATTCCACTTTCGAGCGTTACGATAAAGGTTCGGAGTCGTTCGGTTGGAGCTGCTCTTATGAAGGTACCTTTTTATTCTACGCCCACGATCGGCTATCTACGTTTCCAGAATTTCAATAACAGTTTACCCAAACTCTCCTCTATTTTGGATTTTTATTTTGGCCCGAGTTCACTCTACATTTTACGAACTTCAGTAACGTTACTCTTAAGGCAATATAAGTCGGTGAGTGCATCGAAATTTAAGTTGAAAAATGTAAAATAATTCCTACAACTGTGAACTTTGAGAAATTGAAAAGAATCCATATTTCATGATCTTACTTCGGTACGAATGAAAAGAAAGGGTTTTATCAAAATGTACCCTTGGAATTTTTCGCCATTAAATACATTTGAGAAGTAAAGCAAAGGCCAAATCTACTTGACGGTAGGCATTACATCAAAAACATTGAATGCCATTCAATTCAATTTTCGAAAATACTAAATTATTCCCACAGCTCTGATCTTTTTTCATTTCAAAGAATATATTTTTTATGGCTTCACATTGAGCCAATAAATCATTTTTAAATGTTTTCATCAAAACTTACCCTTAAAAATTTTTACCATCAAATACTTTCCAATAATAAAACAAACCCCAAGTCCATTTAATGGTAACCATTGCATTAAAGACATTAAATCCCATTGAATCCAATTTGCAAAAATACAAACCAATTGCCTCGTCTCCCAATTGTCCAAATTTCAAAGAATACAAATTTTACAATTCCACATTGTGTCGATAAATCATGGAAAAAAAAGTATGTTTCCATCATGGCCAACCCTTTCAATTTCGACCATAAAATACTCTCGAAAACCAAACAAAACCCAAATCCCTTTATTGCGAAAGCTCCGACGTTTGTGAGATTCCCTCACAACAGAAATCGGTGGATCCGAAACTGAAATTGGTCGGTAAACTCCGTCATTCACCGAAGCCACCATAAACTTTTATTCCCGTGCCCTAGCGTTGCCCTATCTTAAGTTCTCATCACGGGGCTGGCTGGGGAAGTTAACGAGAAGGGGAGGAATGTGCGGAAATTGCTTTAAACCGGTTGTAATTATTTGTCGGAAGCTTTGGCCCCTGGAAAATCGAGGGTTGCAACAGCAATGGAGGTATTGGGCTGTGGAACCGTAAGGATGATGGTATGAAAGGGCAGACGTTGGTAGGACATGGGGTATAAAGGGGAAGTGCGGAAGCCATGTAAATCAACGTGTAAGGGTGGGTTGCAAGGACGTCTGGCAGCTTTGAACGGGCCTCGTGGCATGTGAATTATTTTGTTAATTTTCCCAGTGATGAAGACGAGCGAGGAAAAGGGAAAAACGAGACCCTAAACGAAAGCACCCTTCTCCCTCACTAAAAAACACGGTTCAAAAGAGGAAAGGGAGAGTTGCGAGTCGCCAATCGTATACGAGCTTTAAGGCAGCTTGTTCCCTGTACCTCACACCCTCTTTCCACCGCCGAGCTTCGAAAGCTTTACGATCACGAACCCGGCAACTACAAGCTACTGGTACTCACCCTCTCTGCAACAGGCTCTTCGCTGTACAGGGTTTGTTACTGGCTATACATATACATATATATCTATATATCTATATACACACGCTATACGATTTTCAAGCTCGAGTTCACCGACGATTTGCCTCGCAAATTTCGGGCTCTATAAAGAATTCAGCTAACGATGGATATTTCCTCGTGGCGAACAGGACTCAAGCTGAGTTCGTTAGAGTTAATCAGCAACTGTACGACAAGCACCTTTTTAGGCATTTCCTAAAGACATTTGCTTGTTCGGTGGATCTTCCGGATTTTTTTTTTTTATTTTGTCTAGGACTCACGTCGGTTTTGTTTTTTTTTAGGGGTGGGATTTGGGGGTGTATGAATTTTTGAGCGGTTTGCACTCTGCGTGTGGTGTTGACTTAATTTTGATTGGCTTGGAATGCCAAGAAAGTGTTCAACATATTTTCAACATTCCAACTCATTGATCATTCGACGTGTAATTAACAATTTACGTGAAATATTTATTTTAAAAAATTCAGAAGCATGAAAAATTCATCGCAAAATATTTCCATCACAGAAACTAGTGGCTAATCAAAATGTCGTCATGAACTGGCTGATGGAGAAGCGTGTGAAGTTAGTCTGGGTCTCGAGATGTATAGCACAATAGTCGGTATCGATTTGAATGGACAGACGGACGGAGGAGGAACAGAAACGTGACTCTGAGTTGAAATATCGATAGCTGAAGCTCTCAAGCCGACGATTGACCATGGGACATGGTCTCCGATTTCCAGTAGTCTGGCTATCCAATACGAGGAGCGCTGTGTTTGTTGATTCCACGCCGTGGCATCGAACTACGTATACATATATTGGCCTAAACTCCTCCTGTCTATATATATATATATGTGTGTGTGTGTGTGTGTGTGTGTTCATGATTGCATTAGTATAGTAGTTCCATTCGTGTCAGGATAGTGGTAGGGTTATTCTACACCTGCGGTGATAATATTGACATTCAAATAGATGGCACTAGCCAGGAAACTCGCTTCTGTGCTGACCCACGAGCGTACATGAGGTTAGGCAACGCATACTCACCACAACAGGGAATATACTGTGCACACAGTGGATATTATACTCACAGGGATAATATGATTGGAGTAAACATTCTTCAAGTATCATCGTCAAAGCAGATACAGCCACTATTGACATACCATTGATTGACGAGATTTCAATTTAGCTTTTGAGGCAAGACAACGGCACAACGAAACATCCTTTTTTTCTGAAGACTTCTAATTATGCATTTGCTTTCCCTTGTAGAGGAAATGGAGCTTAAAGATTACATTTTTTAAAAATCGTTTTTAAATGAGTGTCAAAGTCTTTTGAAAAAAACATGGAGAAAAGGGTGGAAAAATTGTCTGAATTTTGAGTGGGTCAATGGTCTAAATCGAACAAATTTTCAGGCTCAAGACTTGGTCGACTTCGTAGCCTTTTGACGATTTCGAGGACACTGCACTTGAGTGACGAAAGATGCCAGAGAAATCGCTAGTTTTGGTCCCAATTTTTAGAGCTTATTCAAAAGGCTCACTTGAAGAACTCCACATTTTAGTTTGAGATCAAAGTTGCGAGTCAAATGATGCCCAGTTTTTAGGAGTTGTCCAGATGAACTGGGATTTCGGTGGATTTCTAAGAAAGCTTCGGATCATCAGTTTTGTTCACGAACAATGATGCCAAATTTTTAGAGCTTACCCAAAAAGCTCACTTTGTTCCATCCGAAGAACTCCACATTCTAGATCTTAATCCAAGAAAACAAACGAAGGTTAGACGTTTGTTTCTGCAATTATGGTCCAGGGCTTCTCGACTGCAGACAGTACAATGGACAGTAAGAAGGATGAAGAAGAGACAACGCACTGTACCAAAAGCAACGATAGCGACAAAACCCTCCGTGGAACTCCCAAGAGTCATTTATCGCTGTGCTCCTCGGAGACAGAGTCAAATTGCGATGCCGAGACGAGCCGGAAACAGACATAGCCATCTAGGAGCGCAACGGCACGTGCTAACAAAGGCTCTGCAAATTGCTCAATCAGTCGAATTAGCGGGTGAAAAAGAGACGAGAAGAAAGCAAACGCGGAACAAGATTGGCTACTGGATTGTTGAAGAGTATTACCCGGATAGTCAACCATTGCTCACCTCCACGGAAATAAAGTATTAAATAAGGAAACTCTTTGTTGCCGCCTTTGGACCCAAGAAAATAATCAAGACCTCGGGTTCCACTCGAAGTGGAAAATGTGAGTGCGTATCCCGACAGTCTCAACGACGTTTCAGGTATACTTCCGGTTGCAATGCTCTGTTCTTCACACCATTCGGAAAATACGATTTTCAATTACTTTCGAGTTTCAGGATTTTCTCGCTTTGCACTAAAATACACATGGACCGCAACGCTTCCGGAAGATCCAATTCTCGCGATTTCAATCATTTTCTAAGAGAAAGTAAAGCTTCATAGACACTTTTGGCTCTCATTCAATTTTCGATGGAATTGTACAGCTTTACGGACCCACTTTTGACCCCTTTGCTTCTGGGAAAATTCCATCGAAATCTTTTAAGAGGCCATTTGTCACAATTCCGAAAAAGAAAAGAAAAAAAACGCGACGTCCAACTTTTCACGAAAATGCAATATCTTCAGATCAAAATAATCAATGTTCCATTCTCTTCAGCATCGAAGATCACCCGGTCGAAGTAACGACACCATCGAAACCCTTCAAAATTCCATTTGTCACAATCCCCAAAAAAAAAACGTGATCCAACTTTTTAACACAAAACAATTTCTTCAGATAAAAATAATCAATGTTCCATTCTCTTCAGCATCGAAGATCACCCGGTCGAAGTAACGACACCATCGAAACCCTTCAAAATTCCATTTGTCACAATCCCCAAAAAAAAAACGTGATCCAACTTTTTAACACAAAACAATTTCTTCAGATAAAAATAATCAGTGTTCTATTCTCTTCAGCATCGAAGATCACCCGGTCGAAGTAACGACACCATCGAAACCCTTCAAAATTCCATTTGTCACAATCCCCAAAAAAAAAAAACGTGATCCAACTTTTTAACACAAAACAATTTCTTCAGATAAAAATAATCAATGTTCCATTCTCTTCAGCATCGAAGATCACCCGGTCGAAGTAACGACACCATCGAAACCCTTCAAAATTCCATTTGTCACAACCCCAAAAAAAAAGAAAAAAAAAGAAACCTGATTCAACGTTTCACCAGAAAACAATATCTTCAGTTAGAAATATCAATTTTCCATTCTCTTCAGCATCGAAGATCCTCCGGTCCAAGTAATTGCGCGGATAGATTGAAAATTGTGGAATGTGGAGACAGAGGACATCTGCACAGGTAACGAAGGAGGAAGTGAAGGTGGAAATGAAGGAAGTGGAAAGCGACGTCTACATCGCGACGCATTCTATTGTCTATGTATCAAGTTCTGTGTGTAGCTGTAATTTATATTAGAGAGAAGAGTTGGTAGGTTCATGGGCTCTTGGAAAGTGCTGTAACTGTCGGAGACACGGACGAATGGAACGAACTGCGAGCGACGTGGATCACGTAACAACCCCGCGCAAGCTCCCGAGTATAATTTGTCTTCCGCACATTGTAGCAGAAGCCCCGGCTCACTTAACTGCGATATATATAGCGTAGGCCGGTTGGTACTCCGCAGCTTCCACATCCACACGGGGATCCTCGTCAGTCGGTCCTGGCAATTTCAAATTATGTCGTGGTTTCACTGCTCGGTAACGACGTTAACCTGTCTCGTTACGATGATCCTTGATGTGCCTCATTACCACCTGCATTTTCACATTTACCGTTTCGCGAATTACTTAACGTGGACCAGGAGTTTGCTTTGCTTATTGCAACCAGGGATGGGAAAGGTGTGTTTAGAAAATTAAAATAACCAATGGTTTTTCACTAGTTGTTTAATTTTAAATAAAATGGTAAATGGTTTTCCACTCATTAACTTGACGAGCTTAAGTAACGAGTGGTTTTCCCGCTTATTATATTTTTTTTCCGAGTTTAAATAATTAGTGGTTTTCCATAAATTGTTTTGTCGAGTTTGAGTAACGAGTGGCCCTTCACTTATTATTTATTTCCACTTCAAATAATAATTTTTTTCTCACTCATTGTTTATTTTGAGTTTAAATAATGAATGAAAAATTGTTCACTATTTTTATAGTGTATTTCAATACGTTTCCACTCAAATGTGCCTATCCCTGAATTCAACTGCTCGGTAACGACGATAACACCTGTCTCGTTATGAGGATCCTTGATGTGCCTCATTATCACCTGCATTTTCACATTTACCGTTTCGCGAATTACTTAACGTGGACCAGGAGTTTGCTTTGCTTATTGCAACCAGGGATGGGAAAGGTGTGTTTAAAAAATAAAAATAACCAATGGTTTTTCACTAGTTGTTTAATTTTAAATAAAACGGTAAATGGTTTTCCACTCATTAACTTGACGAGCTTAAGTAACGAGTGGTTTTCCCGCTTATTATATTTTTTTTCCGAGTTTAAATAATTAGTGGTTTTTCATTCGTTTTGTCGAGTTTGAGTAACGAGTGGCCCCTCACTTATTATTTATTTCCACTTCAAATAATAATTTTTTTCTCACTCATTGTTTATTTTGAGTTTAAATAATGAATGAAAAATTGTTCACTATTTTTATAGTGTATTTCAATACGTTTCCACTCAAATGTGCCTATCCCTGAATTCAACTGCTCGGTAACGACGATAACACCTGTCTCGTTATGAGGATCCTTGATGTGCCTCATTATCACCTGCATTTTCACATTCACCATGTCGCGAATTATTTAACGTGGACCAGGAGTCTGCTCTGCTTATTGCAACCAGGGATGGGAAAGGTGTGTTTGAAAAATAAAAATAACCAATAGTTTTTCACTAGTTATTTATTTTCAGGCCAAATGGTAAATGGTTTTCCTCTCATTAACTTGACGAGCTTAAGTAATGAGTGGTTTTCCGCTTATTATTTTTTTCTTCCGAGTTTAAATAATTTGCGGTTTTGCATTCATTATTTTGGCGAGTTTAAATAACGAGTGGTTTTCTATTCATTATTTTGTGGAGTTCAAATCACGAGAGGTTTTTCATTCATTATTTTGTCCAGTTTGAGTAACGAGTGGCTCTTTACTCATTATTTATTCGCACTTCACATAATGATTTTTTTTTCTCACTCATTATTTATCTTAAGTTCAAATAATGATTGAAAAATTATTTACTATTATTGTAGTGTATTTAAATACTTTTCGTCTGAAATGCGCTCCATCCCTGAATTCAAGCCTATCAGTTACATCGATATACGCATTTTCTTATTTTATTACTAAAATTATTCAAGCTGAAAATATTTATCGTCTTCGCAAGGGTTCAATAATTTATTATGCATTTTTATTGAATTGAATTAATCGAACAGGTGGAAAGATGAAACACTCGAAGATGAGTGTTTGATCGGTTGTGCGAAAAGCTTTTGTTTTCGGTGTACAGAGCTTTCAGGGCTGCCCTATTCAGAGCTTACATCCACTTGGTACCGGAATTTCACTCGTTTTTACAGCCACTAATCCCACGACGTTCCAGCTTACTTTACTCTCTTGGACGTCCTTAAAGAAGAAGCTTCTTGCTAAACGGCTAGATCGAAGCTCGTAACCCACAGGCCAAGGAGCATCCTGCTGCGCCGCTGTCTATATGCTTTTCCGGATTTTCCACGAAAATGTTTCGACGTTTATTCCCTTTTTCTCCATCTCCGTCTCCGACCTACCGCTTTCCTCCTCTTCCTTTTCTTTCCACCGTACTGCGACCCTTTCCGCCACTCTTGTCTATTTCTCTTTTTCTCAACAGCATTACGACCTTCATCCATTTCCCGCTCGACGATTTTCCAGCAATTCGCTATTCCGGGACTAAATAAAAAAACGAAAAGTGCCCCTCGGTTTACATCAATGCACCTTGTGCACGGAGCGGTACAACTTTTAATAGTCTAAAGCGGAAAATTAATAGCATCTTTCATCTTACAAATGTCACCGGGGTCATATGAAACAACCATCATTTTATTGGCTGGCTTTGAGAGATTAAAAATCTGTTAAGTCTAATGCAGTGGCTTTCGCTTTGTAAAATCGTTTTGAAATTACTTTTTAATAAGAAGTTGAGTTTATTAATTTTTATAGCAGAAGAAAAATTATCAATGTATTTTTTTTATTTAAAAAAAAACCAAAAGTGTACCTTGCGCAGGGATAAATACAACTTTTAATAGTCTAAAGCGGAAAATTAATAGCATCTTTCAGCTTACAAATGTCACCGGGGCTAAATGAAACAACCATCATTTTATTGGCTGGCTTTGAGAGATTAAAAATCTGTAAAGTGTAATGTAATCGCTTTCGCTTTGTAAAATCGTTTCGAAATTATTTTTAATAAGAAGTTGAGTTTATTAATTTTTATAGCAGAAGAAAAATGATCAATGTATTTTTTTAAATAAAAAAAAACCTAAAGTGTACCTTGCGCAGGGATAAATACAACTTTTAATAGTCTAAAGCGGAAAATTAATAGCATCTTTCATCTTACAAATGTCACCGGGGCTAAATGAAGCAACCATCACTTTATTGGTTGCGTTTGAGAGATTCAAAATTAGTAATCGGTTATGCTTTTGATATGTCGTCAATTAATTAAAAAATGCCATACATAATTTTTCACATATCAAAATCACGTTCACTTTCCAAAAACTTTTTACGACCACTGTTATCAAATTTTTATTGTTCTCATTGAAAATTCTTATGAAACCAAAATACACATTTTTCACACCATTCAAAATTTTCATAGAAAAAAAAAAAAAAAAAAAATACATCATTCATTCCGAAAAGCCAAAAAGTTTGAAGAATAAACAAATTATATTTTTCTCACATTCGACTCGACAGAATGAAATAATTATGCAACACATTTATTCATAGATATTGGGCATAAGGAACGGAATATTTTCACATGGGCAGATGAAATTGCTTGCAAGGCTATAATTGCACTGCACCGATGTACAGAATGAGTGAACCTAGGAGAAGGAAATTGTGTTTCTCGCACAGTGCACTAAATGATCTAACGTAACGACCATCCCTGCCTATGCAGTAGACGCTTACGTAATATGTGTATAGTGCGGTGGAAGTAATCTGCAAACAGAAAGCTCGATGAACTTGCGGCGAACCGCGCTTATAGCGGTGAAGACTCGGGCGGAAAAGCATCTGCTGGTCGTTTCGGCTGAAAATCGCAGCCACTACACCAAGTGCCAATATATGTTGCTTCTGCCGCTGGGCTTGCAACTACCAACTACTGTTGCATTCAGCGGCTCTATTTGTGAACCGCAAATACGTTTCCGCGTGCACTAGACACTCTGAAAAACGATTGCGTCAATCCGCTTGGCGGCGCTGGCGTCGCAGTCGCAGCGCCGCTCTTTGCGCCTGCGGTTCACATGTGAGTTATTTACTCGTCACGGAGAAAAATTGTATCGGTAAAAGGGGAAATGTTTATTCGTTAGGCAGTTTTTTCTATAACATTTGTTTTGTTCATGTGGCATTTTTGCATTTGTTTGTCAAGCACAAAAATTGACGTAACAGTAAAAGAAAATTATGGACAATTGTATATTCGCCAATCGCTTTTGCTGTGGCGGCAAGTATCAATTCCTTTTTTTCTCTCCGTGCTCCGAAAAATCGTACCGCAAACTTAACGCTGTTTCGCCGTTGAGTAAAATTATGGAAATTATTTCAGCCTCACGGTTCATTATCAAAGATCGCGTGGAAAATTAATGCTCGTGAATCTTCGTCGGGAAAGGAGAGCACGTCTTGATGAATATTCACGTGTTTCCCTAGCGTGAAAATGGAACTCGATTTTCTAGCTCGTTGTTAACAACTTTGTTAGGCGGCGTGTCCTCGGAACTTTGTTAAAAATGTAATCATGAACTTTTTATATTTTTCTTGGATTTTTTTATCACACTTTTCTTTGATATTTTTGATTAAAAATGTTATTTTTTATTTGCAGCAAAGTGAAAATGCCAGGGAAAAATGGCAATAATTCTGACTAAGTACAGAAGAAGTGTTAAAAATAATTTTGCTAGATTCTATCGCAGGATTTTTTTTTTTTTTTTTTTTTTTTTCGAGGTAGAAACAAGGGAAAGTTTCTTGGTCCATGGTAAAAAGATGCTAATGATTCCCCAGTGCAGCTATTTACCCTATCTTCTCCAGAGAACTATAGGCACGAGGGATAAATATAGCCGAGGCGAGACACCAAGGTACTCGTCCCGTTTAAATTAAGTTTCCACCTTGATAACCCATTACTCATCGCAACTTTCTTAATTCCTTCAAACTTAATTCCTGAGAGCTCTCTCTGGTGGCTAATCGAATCGCTGTGTTTTCAACTTCCGCCTCCTGATACTTCTCACCGGACCATCCTCTCGTTAGTGTGAACTTCACTGTCGGCAGCTTTTACACGAGTTATCGCACAAAACTGTGGAAAACAGACGACACCCTTTCGAACTCTCAAATTTTAACGTTTCGTGATCCATTCGTATCAAGTTTTGGTACATCTACAGATTGAATTGACGCTTTTTGCTTCATCTTAAGGACTTTTTTTTTTTTTTTGGCTGTCACGATGCCCAAAATGGTCCAAAATATCAAGAAAAGTGGTTTAGAAAAAAGTATTCGTGCTGGTTTTGGCTAACACCAAAAAAGTCATTTTTCACATATTTTCTCTCAATTTGGTACGAAATTGGGAGATAATAACGTTTGGGTTTGTACTTGAAGTGAATCGTTTCAAAAATTTAAACTAAAGCATTTTTTGAATTTTGAAAACAGGTCGAGAATGACTTTAAAGGGATTCGGAGAAATATCGCACCGTAAAAATTACCGATGTCATGGTTAATTTTTTTTTTACGATTTATACCAATATGCAATTTGCGAAGATATTTTTAAAAAATTTTAATTATTTTTTAAATGCCATAACTAAGGACTTTATCGGTAGGGTTAAATATAAAAATAAAAATTCAACAGTTTAACAAAATTTTCATTTATTTTGAACAAGGAGCTTCAGTCTCAAAATTCATCAGGACCTCAAATAACGACCCAATACATGTATAATGAATTTGTAGAGTGAATTCGACTGATCGAGCTCTCCCAAGACGTCGCAAACGCTGTGATAGCTGGTTCATGATGTGAGGGACCAAAGCGAGGAGTCAGCAATTTGCGAGCGCTTATGCGTAAAGCCCAGAGCTTCCACCCAAGTTTAGCAAGAGGGACAACAGAACTGGGAGGTAATACTCCAGTTCCTAAACAAGTTACAGTGGCTTGCCGCACGTGCCACTCTCTATCGCTCGGGAGCAAGCCTCGATTCTGCAGTGCTCTAAGATTGTGTGCATTGCAAGCATCCACCACGGTAATTTATGCGATATACGCTAATGAATTCAGCTTTAAGCGTGTGCTTGAAGACCTTCTACCAAAGTATATATATATATGTACATACGGAGCAAACTCCACCAATTCGACCTGAATCGACCCTTGACCTCTCGGATTTAACCGGTGATCTTTTGGGTTATTATATCAAATTTACAAGAAATGCAGATTTTTTTTATTTATTTTTTTCGAATAAACTTTCACGTCCACTAGGCTTAACATTTTTTTAAATATGGCAAAGGATTTTTGATAATTTTTTTCTTCGTTCTGTTTTCCTATAAAAATGGTAACAATAACATAAAAAATTCTACCAAAAAACAATAAATAAATATGTATTTGAAAAAATATAATTTTCGACATAAGGATTACAATAATATAATTATAAATAATGTTTTCCTTTTTGCGCATGATACTCGCTTCGCTTTTTTTTTTAACTGAAGCAGATTGTAACATATAGTATAGCACTGGCATATTTCCCTTCCGTCATATCCAGAGGTTCATGGGTTTCAAGGGAACCCTTTATTACATAAGGTAGAGACGAACGACCCTTCTGGTTACTGCGCTAGATTGAGCGAAGAGCTTCTCGAGTACCTCCACTAAGAGTCTTTGATCAAAGCAACGACTAGGTCGCAGTATTTTCCAGTGAAGAATGCCCTTACAAGTCTGCGAATAACACTTAACAGTTATGCTGGAATGAAATGAAAAAGGGAGAGAAAAAAATATAGTTTTTTTTTAATTTCTCGTTTATCATCCTCTCTTTAATAGTGATAACCTCAATTGGAAGACCGACAAAATTATTTATTAGAACAAATTATTATTTGCTTTTTTATCGTGGCAAAAAAAAATAGGGCAAATTTTTTAACGGCTTCTTTTACTATTATTATTATTATTATTATTATTATTATTATTCAGCGGCTAAACGGTCATTTCTATTTTACTTGAATAAATAAAAAAAATTGTTTTATCGTATGGAATTTTTTCAAAATAAATACTTTTCTTCCTTATTAATTTTTTTTTTCTTGATTTGATTATTAGGATTTACAAACTATTTATTATAAAATTGAAGGGGAAAAATACACTACCAATATATTTTTTTATCATTGAGATTTAACTATAATGGGCATTATCCGTTCAGTGTGGCCAAAACAAAAGATGGAACAGCCAAAAGGTCCTGGCAAGAGTGTCCGACAAGATAGATGTAAGGACAGTGGAAAGAAAGCTCGGCCAGTTTTTTTTTTTCGTGGTCATACCGTTGGTACGCCGTGAATGCTGCACAGGGGATGAGAAGTGAGTGCAGGAGACTCGAGTGTGAGCGAAAGCAAAGCATGACGAGGGAAAGAATAGCGTTCCTGGGTCGGGACCCGTTTCGCGAACCATTTATTTCTCCGGACATTGAAGAATGCGCTTTCTTCTAAGCACACGGATACGACCGGGTCGATGTCCCACCGATGGGCGCGCCCGATCAACGACGTGTGGTCCTTGTACTGGCCCTTCACCCTTTGCAGTAACTAAACGAGCCTGCAAAGTAAAACCTTGCAAATTGTAGCCTCACGCTGAGAGATATTGAGCTGCTCCTGGTAATTACACTGTCAAAAAAAATTGCACTGTAAAAACGACTGGAAATTTTTGGCCCTTCACCCTTTGCAGTAACTAAACGAGAGCCTGCAAAGTAAAACCTTGCAAATTGTATCCTCATATTGAGAGAAATTAAGCTGCTCCTGGTAATTACACTGTCAAAAAAAATTGCACTGTAAAAAAAGACCGGACATTTTTGGCCCTTCACCCTTTGCAGTAACTAAACGAGCCCGCAAAGTAAAACCTTGCAAATTGTATCCCCGCGCTGAGAGAAATTAAGCTGCTCCTGATAATTACACTGTCAAAAAAAAACTACTTTGCAATCAAATTTTTTGAAACATCAGAAAATTGCAGCACTTTTACCTAAAATTAAAGCAAATTATAAAAATTATTAGACAGAAAATGAATTGAAAAATCATTCAATATATTCAATAATTTTTTTTTTCAGTGTATTCAAGCCCGTTTATTCAAGCTCATCCTCAAAGTCTGTTCTCAGGTTTTGATCTTCCAAAATCGTCATAAAAAACATATTCCAGAAAATTGAATAATTGATTTCCTCATTTGTGCTCATAAAATAAAATAATTAATTTTTTCACTCGTGCTCACAAAACGATAATTTTTTTGCAGTG
This sequence comes from Clistopyga incitator, assembly GCA_947507545.1. Classification (NCBI taxonomy): domain Eukaryota; kingdom Metazoa; phylum Arthropoda; class Insecta; order Hymenoptera; family Ichneumonidae; genus Clistopyga; species Clistopyga incitator. The sequence goes on along the minus strand of OX382182.1, from coordinate 3,073,921 downwards.
CCACCACATTCAACGATCCCTCAATTCATCCCTCCCGTAAAATTCGACAGGAGAGCTTTTCTCGTTTTGTCACAGATGAACAATTTATCGACTAATCTCGTATTTACCGAACGCGGAAGCTAATTACTTGTTTGCGGTTAGTGACCGTACGATTTGTTGCTCGCAATTACCTCTGTTACCGATATATACACACATATATTATACACAGATATAGTGAGACACATGTGATAAGGGTATAGAAAATAGAACCGAACAAACTGTACTGTATTTGGCTGACTATCAGCAAAGAGATATCCGGAGCTTAATTGGAAGCGGATTAAATTAACTTTCCGTTGCACTACTGATGGGACTTTAACGCTTAGGGGAATTACCGTGGGGGTTCTTCGAACGGCCAGTGTAAGACCCTTCTCGCACTGACGTCCTTCCGTTGCACGGCATCCCCATACGTCGATCCCTCGTTAGAGATCCTCGCTATTTGATACTACTTCCGGGAGGCTCCTACCTCCTACCGAGTTCAATTTACAAGTCAATGCTGATGGCCTATGGGATTTACTTCGCTCCGACCGTTGCCTTCGAATAATGGCTCACTCGATGGCTTTCAAATCTAACGGAGTATCCGACTTATCTCGGTTACTTTATTTCGCACGATTTTCCAATTGTTTTCACTGCACTTTTCCCACATTTTCTTCGCGTCATCCATTCATTTTTATTTTTATTTTTTTATTTTTCGATCTCGTATTCTTTTATTTTGCTTTTTCTAAGAGGAAGTCTTGGAAAAAAAAATCATGGATTATTTAAAATGACCTCAGAGTCAAATTTATAGTCCCAAAATTGTAGGATTTTGAATTTGGAAAAATTTGACGTTTCGTTCACGCGTTTGTTTATGCTAATTATGGGATACCGGGTTCAAATTTAGTTTGATGGTGTAATAGGGAATCAATTTTGAGCACAATTTAACACGAATCAGTCGAACGGTTCAAAATTTGTGGAACTTGGATTTTTTTGAAAAAGGTTTTATTTTTATTTTTTATTTCATCTTTTATTCTTTTGTTTTGCTTTTTTTAAGAGGAAGTCTTGGAAAAAAAAATCCTGGATTATTCAAAATGATCTCAGAGTCAAATTTATAGTCCCAAAATTGTAGGATTTTGGGACTATAAATTTGACGTTTCGTTCACGCGTTTGTTTATGCTAATTATGAGATACCGGGTTCAAATTTAGTTTTATGGTGTAATAGGGAATAAATTTTGAGCACAATTTAACACGAATCAATTGAACGATTCAAAATTTGTGGAACTTGGAATTTTTGGAAAAAGGCTTTTTGAACTAGATCAAAACTGCAAAGTGGAACTTGTGAAAATGTTTTCTTAATATTTTTTCTTAAGTGGAATAAAGATACGAACTCTCCGTTGTATTTTATTTTGGAGACTAATAAAATATGTAATTCTGCGGAGAAACTTCCATTTTCTCCAGCGAAGCAGTTTTTTGCTAGGCACACACGTTCTTTATTTTCCGTCGGTTCCATCCGGTAGCTTTTTCCGGCGTATAATAATTATTCGTCCGTTTGTACGTGGAGAGAAAGAAAAATGGCCCCTTTTTCCTTCACAAAAGCTGATTCCATTTTCTGCGAAACAATACTCCACTTTCTTGATTATTAATGAATGAAATGAAAAAATATCTTTTGTCCCTTTTGTTTCGTTCCCATTTATCGCCTCACACATTGTCTCCGCAATCCCGTTATTCTATTAAGATCGTCCTATATATCATTTAAAAGTTCCAAGCACTAATTTACAAAGGGCCAAATTTCATTAAAATATGTCTTTTAATTTATAACCATTTTTTGAAACCAAATCAAATTTCCCAGCGGCTGATAAAATGAAGTACTGACCAGGTTTAATTAAAACCGAATGAAAATACACGACAGATGCAATGCAAATCTACGAAAACTGCATCTCCATGACGTGATTGCATAATATTAATTAATAGCGAAGACCAAGTATTTCAATTTTTATGATTTACATAATTATCAATAATTTGCAATATTCTTAGAAACACGAAAATTCGTCATCTATTTTCCAGTTGCTATTTAAATCAATGTAAATAGTGAAATCAACGAAAAAGTAACACATTTTTCGAAAGTGGTCAACACGAATGCATTTAAACTTTGTAATTAAAAATAGACCAGCTCCATTTAACAACCTGTAATTACACATAAACCAAAGCAAGTCAAATAAAAATCGCTCGACCCTTCAAAAGAGATGATACGATGAGGTTCATATGGGAAATAGGAAGAAATTAACAAAAAACACATTTTTCGAAAACGATCAACACGAATGCATTTAAATTTTGTATTTAAAAATAGACCAGCTCCATTAAACAAATTGTAATTACACATAAACCAAAGTGAGTCAAATAAAAATCGCTCGACCCTTCGAAAGAGACGATACGATGAGGTTCGTATCGGAAGTAGGAAAAAAAAATGGTTGAAAACTCAAAGTATGGAAGCCCTGAGGAGATGCACGTAGCAGTGGCTGTCGGGAGTGGATAAAGTGGATCGGGTGGATGAGAAAGCTCATTCTCACACTGTCGATCTCAGGGGAGGAATTGGGAAGGGAATGCCCGTGTGAAAACTATCGAGTTTGCCGGACTTTTTTTTTTTCTTCGAAGTATCGAGCAGAGGTTAGTTTTTGCAGGTATTTGTTATTCCAGGACTAATTTTGATAAGAGCTTTCTCGCCGAGGGAATTGCATCTTAATTGCGCAGTTAATGTTGCTCCAGAAAATCTGAGCTTGTTGCATCCCCAAATGCACTGCACATTTAATATTTTTTCGAATATTTTTGTTAGTCTGTCAATATATAAAATAGTTACATATGTAATTGTATTTTGTTGCTTAGACATTTTCAATGTTCATAATTTTCCATTTATTGACAGGTTGTAAATCCATGAAAAAAATTTTTTTTAAGTAAAATTCGAAGTATGGGAAATTTCAAAATGGTATTGAAGAGATTACGTGAGCAAAGAGAACGGGAAAATAAATAAATAAAAAAGGAGAAAATGAATCGGGCATTAAATCAATTTGTGGACGATGGTCGCAGCCGATGTTCAATTGCGGAGAAGGACGAGTGAAAAATGCTTCACGATTGAAACCCGTCGCTCCATCGATGCAACCCCTAACACCAGAAACAGCAACGCCATCAAACCCCCGGTCTCACACTTTTTTTTCTCTCTCCGCTCCACTTTTATTCCTGTTGGGAAAGTCTCGTCGTTTTCCTCCCAGACGTTCCATCTCTGAAGCGTCCTCGGGACGTCAATCTTTTTCTTCACGACGATAAGTGAAGGAACAGAAGCATCAGCTAGTCGAGAACACGCGAGACGAAAAATAGACGAGCCTAGAACCCGAGAACAAAAATTTCCTGAGCTTCACTGCGCTTCCACAAATTTTCTTATGCCGTTCACTTTCTCCACGTGGAAAAAATTGCAGATATTTTTACTTAGTGAAAATTCCTATTTTTTTATCACGTTGAATGATCTTTCCTCTTTAAAATTAAGTTTAAGTTACTCGTCTACGCTTATTTCCGGTCGAGTTATAATTATTTTGAATTATTTTTGTTTAAATGGTTAAATATGTAATTATGTGAAATAATGTTGGAAAGTTCATTTTTTTTCGCGTTGAATCATTTTTTTTTAAATTAATCTTAAGCTACTCGTGTAGTCTTATTTCCGGTCGAGTTATAATTATTATTTTGGGAATAAAAAAAATATTTAAAAAATGCTTAAATGTGTAATTATGTGAAGTAATGTTCAGGACTCGTACTAAATGATTTTTTTCCGTTTTCTTGCAGGAATTGGAGAGAAGTTATACCCTCTCTACTCCAGGCGGTGGAAGTCCAGTTTGCTGTCCACCCTGCAGTCCACCTCCAGCTCCAGCGGCTTACATATCCAGCGTCAGAGCTTCTTCCCGAAAACTCGCAACCGGAAATGGACTTGGCGGTCCCACTTCGCCCGACAGGGACCCTCTGGGAAAACTACTGAGGTACATAGCGAAAAAGTCTTATTATCCTTACAAGCTGTATCCTTCCTTTCCGTTTTAGACTACCATCTAAAGCGGAAATGAGTAAGAGCGTAAGGGAAAAATAAACGAGTTGACGACCTCATTCTTTTTTTCAAAGTCCATATCACAATTTGAATCAAATTGAAAGGCCACGGGGATGAAAAACTCTTATCTTGATATTCGATAAATACTTATTTTAAAACAATGTTTTTTAAAAAATGGTTTTGCTATTTCATATTGGTTTAAAAAAATTTAATTACCTTCCAATTGGATGCAATTTTTGAGATGAAATATTGCTTGAAATCAGCAATGGACAATTCAATGAAAATTAGTTTATTATTTTTTGTATAACGTAAATATTATTAATTACTATACGAAATCTTAAATTTTTATATTTCTTAAAAGCGGGGAATAATTTTCCATATTCAAATACATTACGATTGAATCAATGCTCGTCCCTGATTACAATAAATCAAAGTTTTTTATTCAACAAAAAATTTTCTATTTTTTAAAAATTTTGTTGTACTCAATATTCAAAATTTTCCATATAAATAAATTCGACTTTGTATTTCGGCTGTTCATAAGAAAAAGATAACGGTACTTACCCCCAAATTGTTATCATTTTTGGTCCATCAAGATTTTTCAAATTTTCACAAAACTTACAGGCCCGCAAATAATATATGAGGTTCAAAAAAAAAATTCTACTCCGTCCAAAAGAAAGATGATCATTCCTTGCGTTTTTTTAATTTTCAGATACTTGAAGAATTTCTACAGAGAACTCGGAACAAGGGACCCCCGACATTTACCACCATGGGCATCGCCCCTGCCCCTGGGCACCCTTTGCCCAGCTCATTTCCAGCCCCATTTGCAGCTGGTCCACAAAAGCGAGCAGGAACATCGATTGGAAAATATCAAGATAGATCAGATCTTCGCGCCTGTCCGCGTAAGTGAATTTCGAATTTATCCGCACCCCTCAAAACTCAAATTGTTCGTAAAATTGTTGACCATCTTGCAAATATTTCTCAAAAATCCCAACAAGCATATTAACCTCAATGGCAAAAAATAATAATAAAAAATCTTCAAGAACAAAAACAGTAACGATTATGAGTAAAAAAACTTGTAGCAGAAAAAAAAATCATTGTTTATTATTGGAAAAAATATTTTCATGACAAGTCGAACCAGTATCTTTGAAAAAGCAGCAAAGCTTCTCTGAGAAAACATTTCAAACGCAATAAATAAGACAAGAGTTAGAGAGACGTTATTTTCCCCTTGAAGAAATAAATAAATGAAAAAGCTGAAGTCTAGATAATGGCGCGCTCACGACATACTGAAGGAAAATGTACGAGGTCCGTAAGAGCCAGCAGTATATAATGCTCGTGGCACAAATCACGAAACAATCTCGGATTTATTTATTGCTACTGGAAACCGTAGGATTTTAACCTAGGCCGGAAACATACACACACATATATATATATATATGTGTGTGTAGTTTTCCGTAAGCGCAATAAAAGGTGAAGTCGAGGGGCCCGAGGGGTGCACAGGTCGAGGTACAAATCCTCGGAACGCCGAGGAGGATGATTCCACCACGAGCCTCAACGACGAGAATTTAAAGAGCAGCGCTGGCTCTTATCTGGTCCACATTTCGAGCGCACGCTTTCCTCTGTCCCTTCACGTAGAAATATGCAAACTGTGACAAAACAAAACGCTGGAAGAATATGAACCGGGCGTTTCTGATTTCACAATTTCCAGATTCGACTTCCGGTTACGAAATCCACCTTGAATTTTTCGCGCCTGGCAGATTTTGACTTTTTACAGCGACATAGAATCAATTTCACTTGGGAAATCGAATTGCTAAGAAATACATAAAATTTGTGATTGATATTCTTGATAAGTTGAAAATCTTATTATTATTTGGGAATCTTACGATGCAATGCTCATAATTTTTGCTCATTTCCATGGTTTCTCGTTCCCTGTATCACGTTTACCCTTTTCCATGGCTCCTAATTCAACCATTCTATTCTACTTCCCTTCCAAGGTCGCAAAAATATGCAAAATATGCAAACCCAACCCGTGACAGTATGGGAATTTGGACGATAGTGTAACACAAAACCATGTAGATCGAATCAAAGGCTCCCCATGGCTAAGTTTGCCGAATCCACTTGTGTGTTGCAGTTGAGCGACGGAACAATATCCGAAGCGCCAAGACGCGTGGCAGTGGAAGGAGGTCCAGGAAGTGGAAGGACAACCCTGTGTTTGCGTCTGCTGCATCACTGGGCGACCCAGGGTGAGGGTCCAGCGCTAGCGTTCATGGTGCCTCTGCGTGAATTACGAGGGAGTCCCCTGCTCAACTATTTAGCGCGGGAGTTGTTTCCCCGGACATCAGCTTTGGGCGACGCGGTGGGCCAAGTCTGGCGAACCCTTCACCTGATGGAGGACCGTGTCCTCTTTGTCCTCGATGGTTACGACGAGTGCCTCGGTGGCAGGGCTTCTCTGGGTGACGCGGCGGATCTCCTGGAAGGTCGTTTGTTTCCAGACGCAAGGATATTGGTGACCTGCGCTCCGAGCAACTCCTCGACCCTTTCGCCTCTGGTCCAGAGGAGAATTCACCTCGCAGGCCTGGAATGGTCGCATGTCGAGCGTCTGTGCGTCGCTTATTTCATTCACAACGACCTCGCCGAAAGAGCCTGCGAATTTTTGGAGGCTCTCAACGTCCAGCCAACGTCCGTTAAACAATTGGTCCAGCATCCTTTAGGCTGGGTTATGCTCTGCGCTTTGTACCAGGATTCCGGTAGCTTGCCAACCGAATCGAGCGCCCTTGTCCAAGCTGCCATCAAGTGTATCGTTCGCCGGAGTCTGGACAGACCGGTTCCCAACGACGAAGAGATTCCGGGCCACTGCAGAAAGAGGCTCGAGGACTTTGGGAAACTGTCGTTGGCCGCCCTGCGAGAGGGTCGCTGCTGTTACACCGAGGCTGAGCTCAGGGCACGAGGCGGGGGCATCGAGGTTACCAGATTAGGCTTCCTCTCCCGGGGATTGACCTTCGGACAGAGGCGAAAGGCTGATCTCTACACACCCATTCACATGGCCATTTCCGAGTTCCTCGCGGCTTACTACCTCACGTCCGTCGCCCAGTACGCCAACATTCTCAGGCGGGAACTCGAGGGCCTGCCTTCCGGAATAATTGGACATCTCGCTGGTTTGCTAGGACCGAAGACGCATCTGATATTGAATCAATTGTGCCCGCTGGAAGTTCCACCGCGAACGGTCTTCTCGCTGCTCAAAGCCGCCGGCGCATCTGACGGTAACATATCTGCAGTTTGCAGACTCGTCGGAGCTGGGCCTGGATTTGGACCGGCGCCGAACGACAGGCCACCCGCTCCACTCGTGCAAACCTCGCCCCTCGAACTCGAGGGCTGGACGAGAATCCTCGAGAGCTCGGCCTGCACTCTCGAAGCGCTCGAAGTTGTCTTCCAAGTTGAACGGGGATCCGATCCGCGATATCTCAATGAATTCTTCGAGGCTCTCGCCGGCAATGAGAGTGTCAAACTCGTCAGGATCACGTCCCTTCTCGGCCAGGAGTTTCCCGCTGACGAGGCCCAGAGACTCGCCGGACATCTCAAATGCGTTCTCGGGAAAAAGAGGCTCAACGACTTTGAAGTCGTCATCACGTGCCTCGAGGAATCCGCCCATGATAGGTAAGTGTTTTTTTTTTTGTCTTAATCAGATGATTAACTGGACAGAAAAGAGTGATTCCTTTCACTTTTGCTTAGGCATAGAGGAAGCTTTGATTGCATAGAACATTTTTTTTTTTTTTTTGATACTTTGATGTCATTAGGATTGGCCCAAAACATTGATAAAAGTGGCTCTATAAAAGTGTCCGTATTTCAGGCAGTAACTGAAGAACTACTCAACCAATTGAGGTACAATTTATAGTATGTAAATGGAGCAGCAGTCCGTTTTTTTTTGTGCTAATTTTCAATAGAATGTAAGCAGAAATTTAGATTTTATAGCTTTTTGATTTTTTTTTTTAAAGAAACCTTTCGGTATAATAATTCTGAAAAAGCCAATATTCTAGTTTCAAGCACTTTGAAAATAAGAATTGCCAAATTTAGTCGAATTACCGTCAGCTCAATTTCGACCATGCTTCACTCACTTAAGCCCGTTTCGCAATATCTAAGACTCAACGCCGCGACAAGAGATATTATAGAAAAATCTGAGAATCTGCTGTGAAGAAGGCGGCGTTCGCAAACAATATCACTTTTATGTTTCTCTCGTGGGTCATACGACAGTATACGTTTTTCGAAGCACACACTTACGTGGAGGAAAAGTCTTAGGTGGGATGCTGGCGAAGGAATGAACGAGAATAAAGCGGGTAGGGCGACATTGTCCTCCGAGAAATCCTGGAACGATTTCACGGAAGCGTCGATGCCGTCGGGACGACCAAGTTATTGCTGCTCGCAGTCCCGATTCTCATATGTGTGTATATATATATATATATATATATATTTCCTTCGTGAGTGAGAAAGCAAAAAGCGGAAGGACCGAAAGGATATTTGCGAGTTCCTGCAGGGTCGACGCCGAGCAGTTATTTGGGCCGGGATAAGGTCACCCTCAATGCTCTCGTTTCTTTCATACTCTTCCTTCCGACAACTCACGAAACTCATATTTTTTTAAGTATATGGCGTTCATATAATACAGTGAAAAACGAAAGAAGAAACAGGATTTTTTCAGGACGTCATAACGAGCGGAAAATCATTTTTCAGTCCTCCGATCAAAAATTAGTTTCTTCAACTTTCCGAAGCTCATTCTACTTTCCTCCGGAGGCGCTCAAAAGTGCATCCGGTAATGAATTCAAAGCTGGCTTATTTATTTATTTTATTTGGAAAATATATGATCAGTTGTGAAATGGGTACGAATAATTATGTCAAATTGTAATGCGTTAGGTCGAAAATTTGAGGTAAGTTCAAGGCGATTTTAAGATCGTTTTGATACCAAGTTTCTGATTAATTTGAACAAACTTTTTTTGACAAGCCTTTCAAAAGTGCAAAATTTTGGAGTCACCATAAAAAACGCCTGAAAAAATTGCTAAAACCAAAACCCGAATTGCGCTGAAATTTGTGAGTAAACGCCATATCAAATCGAAGTGAAAATCTCTTTGAAACTTCCTGAAATGTTTCGTTTTAAGGTATCTAAAAAATGGCACTTTTTGAAATAACTCAATTTGACATAACTATTTTTACCCCTGATACCGGGCCAATATTCTTTCGGCCCAAGACAACACGTAGGCTTGAGAAAAATATTCCACCCGGTGCGAGAAGGTTGGAAATAAATCTTGAAGTTTTCATTGTCGCGGTTTCTGGAACAATAACCAGAAACGACACCGCGCAGCTGTGTCTTTGCCTCCTCGTCTCGGGCTTTGCTTTCTCTGCAAGCAATATAATTACCACTACCGTGGAATTGCAAGTACTATAAGCTCCGGTGCATGTAACAGCTGTTGGCTCAAAACAGCCCCAAAATTTACAACGTCCTTTATGACGTCACCAAAATTTATGTACTTTCGTGGATAAGGCACTCCTCGTAAATTAAATCGCTAGACCTTCTGATAAAATTAGTTAAACGTCAAAAAAAAATATATTGTTCGCCGTGTCAATATTTGTATAGGTACTCCATACTATATAGGGCATTCGACGCCAAAAATTGAAAGGCTCAAAAAAGTCTCGGAATATTTTTCAATTTTTTTTTTCACCAGTATATGAATTTTTATTTGAGGCTCAAAACGGCCAGTTTCAGAAATACGAAAGAATTCACATCAATTATATGATGAAAGTTACGTACATTGGCCACCAGGAACGCTGACGAACTCCTTTTGCTTTGTATCCCTGAGCTGCGGAAGCAAATAAGAGGCGATTGTGGTGGAGTGGGATCCCACCGACGTGCGAAAGCGCTTTGGTACAGTTTGGGTTAAACACGAATCCGTGAATGAGAAAATTTGCAAAGTGAGAACACCGCTGAGAATCGGAAACCACCGGAGCTGTATCAAGATTGGCTTTGCGCGTTCAGACGCCAGCGCCGCTTGTGGCGGGCCTCGGCAACAGTGCATAGACAAAAAGCATTGATTCTTATGGCAGAATATAATTTTAAGAAAATTTTCCTATCACAGAAAATGAGCAACTGAAAAGTATTGTTGTGAATGAAAAATCGGATGTTCAAATTACATTTTTGTCGCAAAAATCTATTTTTACTGATGACAGCTGACTAAAATAGTACATGCCAATAAAAGGAAGAAAAAAACCAGTGTCAATGCATCCAAAAAATATAAGAAACAAAAAAAGAGGAGAAGGGCTTTGTAAAAACTTGAACAACTCATCCGAAATAACATAAAAAAATTAAAAAAAAAAAAACAAAACAAGAGTGAATGTGTCCAAAAAATAAGGGCATATGAATGAATTTTAAAAAAAGTGTCGACGTGTCAAAAAAATATCACCAATGTTACGTATGTCAGTAGGTATTACTATGACAAGGGTGTAATATGCATTGTTGCACAATTTCGTCGCTTCAAATATTGGCTCTCCAAAATGGTGGCCAATTGGAAGGTCACGCTCGAAGCCAATATAGTCATTCGCCTCCACCGCGTTCCCCCGCCTCGCCCGTGTATTGTATCGATGCGCCACACAATCGTGTTTGTACACAAGCGCGCTCCGTATGTACTTGCCGGTAGTTTCCGTTGATACAACACAAATGGTCTATGCATATCAACGTGAGCCTTTCTGTTGACTATCCGAATACCCTCCCAATCTGTACAACAACCCCGTGGTTACCGGTGAACAATGTACACAAAAACCTGTCGCCAGAAACAACAATGTGCATTTATAAAATATATACAAAGTACAGAATACCATACATTAAATCATACCAAGCCTGGGTATGAAATGCAATTTAACATACGAAGGAAAATGAAAATTCAATGTACGTGCAGTAAAATTGTAAAGTAATTTTTTTTTTTTTAATACAGTGAGTAGAGCCATCTGCAAAAATAACAATCGGGATAAATAAACTGAATTTTGCGTGAAAATAAAATTGTGCAATTGTCGCACTTTACTTTTTTTGTGGCACAAAAACTTGGCTAATTGAAAATTTGCTTTTACGGGATAACTTGGCGAGAATTTTATAGAAATGCAGTTGAAAAGGGTGTACGTTGCCCTGTGGCAGCTCGCTGCACATTTTACACCTACCATTTTATCAAATAACAATTAAATTAAATTTAAAAAAAAAAAACTAAATTAGGGTATTCAGTTGCTCATTTCTTTTGTCGAGTCCAAATTCAAAAATAAATGCACAAACTACATTTTGACCATAAAAATTGCTTCAATTGTAAGGGCGATAAATTCCAATCGGACATCTGTGCTTTTTTTTTAATGTGGTACAACAATTTGCCTATTTTGAAAGTTCCCTTAACGCGATAACCTGGCGAGAATTTTATAGAAATGCAGTTGAAAAGGGTGTACGTCGTCTTGCGGCAGCGGGTTCTGGCGCAGCTGCACATTTTCCGCCCACCCTTTCGGCCCCTTTGTCGTCTTCGCGCATCGGCAAACCCACCCCACTTCTATGCGGACTCTCAGTACGTTCCCGGTCCATTGTTACCTTCCTCTTGCCAGGATGGGCTATAATATTGCGTCCCACATGTGAACGCGAACGTGGATATTATACGTGAGGTACTTGGGGATACTAGGGGCGATTTTCCATGGCGAATACTGAGATCGGTATGGATTCTTGCACTCTGAATAAATCTAACTCGAATGAGTAAGGTGAAGTTGATCAAACCCGTTAATAATCATTTAAATACGTTTGACAAAAAAAATCCTATTTTTTTTGCTTTTCTCTCCACATGATGTCGAAAATTCGTCTTAAATTCCAATTTCTTTTTTATTTACAATTACAATTTTATACACATTATTTACAATTTTAAATTCATAAAAAATATAATAATTAATCATCGAGAATAAATTCCAAAGCCTGCAAAGTAGAACCTTGTAAATTGCTTCCCAATGATTTTTTGCTTTTTATCGAAAATTCATCTTAAATTCACTCTCTTCGATGTGGAAAGGCATTAGGCGGAAAGATTAAGGAAACTCGAGCTGTTTTATCGAATACCCAATAGCTATCATGCCAGAGCAGCGCTTTTTTGCCCGCGAAGCTCCAAACACGTGTTTTAAAAAATATTTTTCATTCAATTTATAAAAAATATAATAATTAATCATCGAGAATAAATTCCAAAGCCTGCAAAGTAGAACCTTGTAAATTGCTTCCTAATGATTTTTTGCTTTTTATCGAAAATTCATCTTAAATTCACTCTCTTCGATGTGGAAAGGCATTAGGCGGAAAGATTAAGGAAACTTGAGCTGTTTTATCGAATACCCAATAGCTATCATGCCAGAGCAGCGCTTGTTATAACTCCGCTGCTAATGCTGCTGGAAGCAGGCATTCAAATGCCCGCGAAACTCGGTAAGAAAGTGCGAAGTGAATACACTCTGTATAGTAAACCCTGAAGAGGGTTTTGGAGATAGAACGTACCAAAAACTACGGCCATTTGCCCGGAGGCAGAGCCAGACACTCGGCCATTTCTGTTGAAGAGCAAGGATTTAGAAAGCGCCAGGAGAAATCCATAAGAAAACGGGAACAAGCATCCAAGGGTAGGCGAAAATGAGAGGTATAGAAAGTAGAGAGGGTAGCATGGGAGAAAGCATAGTATATTGCTTCATTGTTACTTTTCATACCAAATCCATTCTCCTCCTTCTCCTTTTTTTTTTCTTCTTCTTTTCCTCCTCTGTTCCATTTCTTCTACATTTCATCCACTTTTTTTCATTCTGATACACACAGAGCTTTCTTCGATTGTACCTAAAGGGTTGAATTTCACATTGAAACTATTGTCTTCCATCGAGAGCTTGAATCTCTTAAACATTCGCGTCTCAATGCATCGATCTTGCCATTCTCTTTTTGGGCTCCAAACCATGGACCATTAATTGGGTAATTAATCTCTCTCAATATTTCTGATCAATTTTCGAAAATTTACATTGTAAAAAAAGACGAAGTTTTTATTCGTACACTCGTCGATTAAATACAGTACATTTTTTTTTCAATTTTGAGTACATTTTGAGTAATCTCACATGGGAATCCAATTTTCGAGGTTTTCCAAATCATTAAATTGGACGTTCAATCGTCATGGATAAAATGGTTCGATTTGTCTTGCATGTCGTGGAACGATTTAGCTACGAAAATTCGCAGTTCCTTATCAATTGGATTTTCCTTAAGGGGTTTAAATCGAATGTTGGCAAATCTTCGACGAATCGAGTCTTTGACATCTCCAGTTATTTCCACGTTTACAAAGATTTTCCATTTACCATCCTTTTCACACTCCTCAATCGTACAATGAAAGTTGGAACGATGTTAAAGTTTCGCGAGGAGTTACAACGAGAATGGACAATCGGGTTTAAGACCTTCCACAAATATGCTGGACTGCATTATGTGATCTTGTTTGGAAGCGAGGTATTCCTGGAGAATGTCCAGGAGATATCCTGGTCATATTCCTCGGGGTATTCCGTCAGTGCCTCGAGGAGGCTTTTGAGAAACGTGCTTATGCATCCCTCGCTCATTGTCCGTCAAGAACCCTCGATATCAGAAGGTAGAACCGTAGGTACTCTTATTTCCATGCTTTGAGAATTGTGAAGTCCACCACAGGGTTAACGCTGGAGAAGGCATTACTCTGTAAATCTATTGTTATGTCCTTGTATACATATGTATGTATGGTTGTATATGCACGGGGTACTATTGACCCCAGTACATCAATCGATTTATCCGCATTATTTATTGCAAGTAGAGGAGATCGTAACTGAGAGACCTTTTATTTATTTTATTTATTTTATTTATTTTATTTATTTTATTTATTTTATTTATTTTATTTATTTTATTTATTATATTTATTTTATTCATGCAATTATTTTCTGTTGATACTTGCTTTATTTAATCTTAATTTATTACCGAGCGAATTTAAGTCTCATTTTTTCAAATAAAATGTACAACGACATTCGTTTTTGGTCCAATTCCAAAACGACAATTTTCAACTTAACTACAACGTAGCTTCGAGCGCAGCTGCCTTAGTCGGTTTTTGGCGAGGTACCATTTGCCGTACACTACTTTTTAATTATAACTAATTTCTTTCTTTGATATTAAAACATTATAATTACATTTTTAAACATCTTTAAATTATTCAAAAATTATTATCTGTCGACTCTTGCTTTTTCAAACTTTAATTTCTAATGGCATTAACTGCGAATGATAATCCCGCATTTCTTCGACTCTCGACTAAGTCCGCAAGCTCAGTATATACAGCGGGTATTACCGAACGTAGCTTCGAAGCGCAGCCGTTTTAGTCGCTTTGCCCAGTTGCTATTTGCAGTGCGCCATCTGGCGCAGCGCACCCTTACTGCGCCTCGAAACAATAGAGAATATATACACCGGAACATATATAATGCACGGAATCGGTATTCTGTGAACCTTCTTACGTACCTACGTACTTCGTAGTCAACCTATAACCCACACACACATAGTAACTGCTTAAATATACCTGCAAATATCAACTAAAAATATATATATGTATATACAAAAAAAAAAAAGAAAGACAAAAGTAAAACAGAAAACTGAGTTTGTTATACCGGATACGCGAACTGGAAGGCAGGAAGCTGGAAGGAAGTGCCGCTGGTGTACATGAAAAGCTCTCGAGCAGCCTCCGCGCCCGAGTAATCGTATATCTTCTCATAAAACCCAAACCGAAACTGCGCTAAGTATATAATAGCTCCTATGTCGAGTTTCAACTTGTACATCGTACAAATGCACAGGGTAAACTCACCGAACGAGGGAATATCCCAGCGTCAACATTCAACATTATACAGCGAATTATTGCAACGAGAATAAGTTACTCCCGGGGATAAAACCGAGGCTTTTCTGTTATATACACTTCCATGACTTCCTCTTCGCTGTTGTCGTCGACCTGACACTCCTCGTTCACTCAAAACTTGATATTTTCTTCGCCACTTTTTTTTTTCCCACACTGTCCTCATTTCCAATTTTAAAACTCCGAATACTTACAACTCGGACGTTTTACTTGCATCTTGGGACCCACAAAATTTTTGTTTTTCACGAGATTCGATTATTCGATTATTTTGGAATATTCTGACAATTTTTCGAAATTTTGTAGTTTGACGTTGCACAATGTGCCACTTTTTGCACGAATAACCGGAAACTGAATCTTAGGTTGAAAATAATTGTCGCAACGTACTCTTGGTTTTTAAAATATTGTTGCATTAAATTCATTAGAAGTTCAGATTCATTAATCATCCCCATGCCATTTGGAAAAATAAACTGTGTGCTTGAGACTTTGAAAAAAAAAAAAAATTCCAAAGCCTGCAAAGTGGAACCTCGTAAATCGAATTTCTTCTTATATGACAAATTTTATGAAACTTCCTCACAGAAAAATTACCAATACAAATAGTTTCCTCTAGCAAAAGCAAAAACAGGAAAGAAAAGATAGAATGACAAATCTTGATAACTTTATAATTAATCATGCTTCCAATTGTGATTTCAGATTGGAATGCGTGGTGAACGCACTGTGTCGTGGTCTTGGACACGCCTCGAACAATCTGGCCCGTCTGGTGCTTGACATGAATCTCTCGGGCGACCAAGTGTCCAGGGTGTGTGAGGCCCTTCGGAATTGCGTCCAAGTGCAGGCACTTCACTTGCCCCATTTGAGTTGCGGCTGCGAGGGACTCGCATCGGTCGCTGAACTTTTGAAGGAGAGGCCACTGCTGGCTTTGAATTTGGCCGGAAGTTGGGGCGCCAAGAACGAGGATCCGTCGAGTTCTGGAATCAGTATGGGTAAAATTTTTCTATCACCAAAAGCCATTTTATGTTTTTCCGTTCCTCTCCATTTTGCCGTTGTCCTCTTCAACCGGAAGAGCATCAATGGCTTGTTTTGGTTATGAACAGAGCAAAATCGAAAAGCAAATTCATTTGAAAAGTAACGTTTGCCTTTTTTTTTCTGGTGCTTTTTCTATATTGCACCGATACTGGAATGGCAAAGGGAACGTGAAACACCCTTCAATGTGCAGCGTTCCAATTAGTTTACGCAAAAGCGGGAAAATAAAAGGACGATCTTTGCAAAGCTGGACTCGTAAATCCTTTTTGTCGATAGTGGCTAAAAATTTGCGAATAATTGGTGCGCTGGCAAAATGAGGAAAGCTCCCGATGACGATTAGATGTCAATTTACAGTCGGACATCGAAGACTGGATACCATTCCAATTCTTCAGTTGTCTGGCGAAAAATATGAAAAGAATTTTTCGCAATATGAAGAAGGAATCTGTGTTCGGTGACCTACAATATTTTTTTTACGCCATGCACACTTTTATAAAGGA
This sequence comes from Clistopyga incitator, assembly GCA_947507545.1. Taxonomy (NCBI): domain Eukaryota; kingdom Metazoa; phylum Arthropoda; class Insecta; order Hymenoptera; family Ichneumonidae; genus Clistopyga; species Clistopyga incitator. The sequence goes on along the minus strand of OX382182.1, from coordinate 3,057,407 downwards.
ACCGGTGAACCGAGTATTTTCAAATAATTCCCAGCGGTGCACAAGATGGAACTTTGAAAAATTCAATGATCCTGAATTATTTCGTACGATTGTAGGAGCCGAGCAAGTGAGATTTCGGGCTGATTATAAGTTGAACACTGCTTTTCGCGGGTGCACGGCTGATGATCGTGTTTATTATTAAAATTGTTTTAAATACGTTTTGGTTATGGATTCATAGAGATATTAAAACACTGAATGCAACATATCAGTGGAAGTATTCAGTCGAAGAAGATTAGTGAAGATAATTCATTTTGAAGTTGCTGCTTTTGCTCTCACCTTATTCTCGCCTTGCTCTCACCTTGCTCTCACCTTACTCTCACCTTGCTGTCACCTGGCTTTCACCTTGCTCTCACCTTACTCTCACCTTGCTCTCACCTTACTCTCACCTTGCTCTCACCTTACTCTCACCTTACTCTCACCTTGCTGTCACCTGGCTTTCACCTTGCTCTCACCTTGCTCTCACCTTGCTCTCACCTGGTTCTTACCTTGCTCTCACCTTGCTCTCACCTTGCTCTCACCTTGTTCTCACCTCGCTCTCATCTTCGCTTCAACTCCGCTTTTGGAGCGTTGCGCTAATCAGCGACTTTAAAAAAAAATCTGTTTCAAAGTTTTTGTCCCATAAACCCAAACGTCACTGAAAAACCATTTATGCTCTTAAAGAAGCCTCGTAAACCTTACATCAGCCAAGCATCCACAAAAAAGTCCTTCAACTTATAATTGTCACTTTGTATTGCCAATTCCGATTGCCACCCTTGACTCCGTTGAATGGTGGCGGTATTGCTTCGAGTTAAGAATATAATTCACCATTCAGTGTTAGCGACCGTTTGAGAGTTGTTGCAGGAGGTCCGGAAGGCGTTCGAGCCGGCCAATCGATTCAATCTAAATCGTCGAGACTAACGTGGCCCCGTCGGTGGCTAACCCGAAGTTGCGGCGCGATTCGAGCTGATAAAGATGCTGTACATGGGTATAGCTTGGTGCACTCGGGGACGCTTGGATAAAGATCGAGTTTCCAAGTGTCGTATGTGAGTTGGAGAGAGCAGACTGTGCAGTCGAGATGTTTGCCGGCTCGAGCTACTCTCGTATATACCAATTGCTCCTATATATACGACATCGCTATATATATATGAGGCCCAGGTGTTTGTAATTGCCTCTTAGCCACCGGGAAGCTCGCGAACCAAACAACAACAACAACAACAACAACAACAATCGACTGTAGGATGTTTCTACTACCGTTGCTTCTCTCTGTGTCTCCAGAATTGCTCTACACTCCCACTTTCGTCCGGCTTACATAGTATATGGGGCATTCCATATATTCGACCTGGTCTGACCCTCGACCTCTTGGATCTGGTCAGTGGTTCTGGTGTTGTTGTTCTTCCCAGTTTAAAAGGAAAGATGATTTTCTTAAAAATACATGTTTTTGACTTAACTCTCCAGAGATGACAGTGGTGAGTTTTAAAGAAAGTTAATTTTTTCAAGCCAAACGTGCTATTTTATTTATTTATTTTCATTTCAAGACATATATATATTTTTTTTTAAAGAACATTGACATCTTGTGTCTGGTTGGTGTTTTTTTTTTGTTGTCTCTTTTTTTTAATAACGTTGAAATAAATAATAGAAAATTTTTTGAAAAATTGTGACTGATTCACAACTGAAAAATTTAAATTGTAAAAAAAAATCGAGCTCTTTTTGGAGTTGGACAATGGCACAAAAAATCGGGGCCGAAATCCAAGAGGTCGAGGCTCAAATTCAAGTCGCACGGAATGCCCCGTACACCCATGAATATTGCGTAATGCGCTTCGTGAACTATCTTTTATCTGAGGGTATTAAATTCGCGAGCTAAAAGGGGAAGAGTGGGTGAAAAATTGCCAAGGCGAGGAATATAATTCATAGCTAATAAACTGTACAAAACTTTTACATGGAAATCAATACACTCTATAGAAAATTTCTCGCAAACACAGTCCATATTAAATAAAAAATACAATTACGTTTTAAAATTATTTTACAATGCATTATAAATCAATATAAATGATAATACACATAACGAGTAATTTATAAAAGTAGTGCTCATCATAGCTCATCATAAAAACATTTTTATTTTACAAGCTACTTTAATTTTATATTAAAATGAATATATGCGGTACCGCATTAAAAAAAAATCCCATAGAGCACATTAATCTTCAAAATATTTTTAATGCACACGCAAACAATTTCTCAAAAAAAAAATAATAATAAACCTTGTAAAAAAAAACGTCACGAATTTATAGCTTTGAAAGTGACAGAAATCTTAAGGGGATTCTGGAGTCGATTAAGCAATTTGTAGTATACACTATATATTGTAAATATGCTACAAATATATTTCAATTTTTGCAGGGAGGTAATAAAAACCTTCGTGTTTCAGCGTCCGTTCGAATTAAGGTTCAAGACATACAACAAATGTAAAAAAAAAAAAAAGTGTATTACTGAACCTCTCAAAAGCCAATGTGGCCGCTCGAGATGTCAAAAGATCCATTGAAGTACGATATAAACGTTTCCGGGGCTTCAAATCAGACCGGACACCGAAGCACAAAGCTTTTTATTACATCCCTGCAAAATTTGAAGTATATTTGTAGCATATTAACGACCACCCACTCCAGCATCTCCTTAAGGGAATAGTTTCGTTTTTTTAAGGCTACAGAAGAATGACTTCAGATCTTTAAATCGGTTTGTCAACGAAACTTTCGACGCGTTGCTTTCGGAGCTGGGAATAGTTTTTGAAGAATTCACGATTGCTCGAGTTTCGCGAATTTCGGTTTAAACCGCGACAATACCGGAAACGGAGAGAGGGAAAATTCTTAACTCGACGGGGACAACGGAAGGTGAGCTTGTAAGCGTCACCGAGCCACGCGATTCCACAGAGAAGATATTTCTCTTATTCCCTTTACTTTATTTTACGTTTCTCCTGCACTTCGTCCTTTAACATCCTTTGCTCCTTCTCAATGTGTCTCACTTTGTCCATGAAAGTCCCGAGAAAGCCAACTAAGGCGATATTCTGGAAGATCTGGAAAGTTGCTGAGAGTGAGGCCGGAAGGAAGTAGAAACGGCGAACGGGCGGAGCCGTGATTAATCCCCGAGCACAACCTGCTTCGATCGATCGATCTTTTTTTACCCCCTTTACGTTTTACTTCACTCTCAGCAACTTCCCAGCATCCTCTTAAGGCACTTTTAACGAAGAGCCTTCTTAACGTTTTTATTCGTCAATATTTTCTTTTCGTTTTTTTTTTTTTTTTTTTGCATTCCTGCTCAATTAATTTTCCGCCACTTACTGCCATTATCGTTATTACTTTTTATTCTCTTCCAATTTGATTAGATTTCTTTGCATTACCCTCAACATTTTTTTCCTCTTTCGTTTGAATTTTAAATAAAAAATGTACGTTTTGCCCTAAGTCTCGTAAAATCTCAAAAAAATGAACTGAATTTTTTTTTTTTTAATTAGAGATTTGACAGTGGCTTCATTTACTTATTTATAATAAAGCTGCAAAGTAGAATTTTGCACATGCTTTTCCTATTCTTATGAGCTTTTTTAAAAGGTGAAAAAAAATAATAAGGAAGCATTGTTTTAAATCATTACATTCCTGTGGCGTTCTTCAGGATATCAAATAATCGTTACATCCAATTTATATTACAAAATAGTCCCAAAATGAAGAATTACGATTTCCTTTTTTCCTTTTCCTTTTCTGGCTCCGCGACGAATCAGAGGAAAGAGCTTTCTGCCTCGTCCTCCGTAGTTGCCTTCAGCGTTGAGTGATGAAGGAACTGATTCTCGTTTGTACTCCGAAGAACCCACTTTGGTACTCGAACAATTGAAATCCTTTGATGGAAGCGAGCACTGTTCGAGGGGCTTCCTTCGCTGTACGTGAGCATGTCATCTGCGACCTTAAATGCAACGTAGATTGAAAAGTAAGAAGAGGCAAAGGAAGGCAACGAAATTTAGGACGGATGCAGTACCTCTTATGCATTTATAGTGCAGCATCTACAATCACTGCATCGCATTGATTTATACCGATAATAAAAAATCGCAACTACCCATTTTTGTCTGATGCCCGGAAAAAAACATAAAAGCTTCCAAATTGCTTCCTGTTGATTGATGATGACGTCATTTCCTTCATGCTAGTTCGATTCGCGATGACCACTTCCGGCTGGAGTCAAATGAACAGAGCCAATTGACCCCGGTGAGTCTTCATTTGTTTCTTTAAGCTGGCGATTATGGTGAACATGCACACTTTTTTTGAAAAATTAAATTGCATTCAATCGGAAAAAATAGTTCAATTTTTTGACAAAATTATCTGCATTATAGGAATTGTGTATATGGACTGAAAGTTTTTACGCGTTAATTGGTATACTAAAATAACTATACAAGGGCAATGTCAAATTTATTATTGGTACAGTAATTTCAATAATTCGCAACAATTTTACTGTAAAATAACTTCAATTTTTTTTTAATTTACTTTAATTTCATTGCAATTCTTTATCGCAATTGAACATTGAATTAAATCGACCGATTGATGCATAAAAACCTCCAATTTTTCTGACGTACCAAAAATGAAATCTTAATAACCAAAATAACCCTCGTTGAAATTTTCTTCCAAGTGCATCAACACCACAACCGATTTAACCCCAAGTCACTATTCGCGAGCTTATTGGCCCAGAAGCTTTTGGATGTGGTGTGTTAATTTCAAAGCTCGATACCGCAAATCCGGATGGATGACACTTCCGGGTTACGCATTAATTGGTATACTAAAATTCCTATACAAATGCAATGTCAAATTTATTATTGGTGCAGTAATTTTAATAATTTGCAACAATTTTACCGTAAAATAACCTAATTTTTAAAAAATTCCATTACAGAAGTACCTTAATTCTTTATCGCAATTGAACATTGAATTAAATCGACCAATTGATGCATAAAAACCTCCAATTTTTCTGACGTACCAAAAATGAAATCTTAATAACCAAAATAACCCTCGTTGAAATTTTCTTCCAAGTGCATCAACACCACAACCGATTTAACCTCAAGTCACTATTCGCGAGCTTATTGGCCCAGAAGCTTTTGGATGTGGTGTGTTAATTTCAAAGCTCGATACCGCAAATTCGTACGGATGACACTTCCGGGTTACGAGGATGGAGGCTGAGGAATACACTTACGAAATGGAGAGCAGTACTCGGTCGTGGAAATTTCTGCAAGGGTAGCGTTTCCGGTGGCTCGAAGCCGAAGACCCGTTGCATTAGGAGGCTATACCCATTGCTCTCTGTATATATTGGACGAGGAACACAACGGTTCATACAGGCAGACGATGTACCTGCTGCCGCATCCACCGCTCGCCGAAACACACGAGGCATCCTCGAGAACAAACACACGCACTTTACGTAATTTCCGTGTATTTGTGCTCAGAACCTGAGCCCGACTGCACGCTCTGTTTAGTTGCTTAATGTCTACATTGACGGAATTGCAAAACGATCATTTGAATCCTCGTACACGCAACTACGATACTCCCTTCAAATGCATACCTTGCGTGCAGTTGTACTTTGCATACTTTGGTCATTGTCGATAATTTCCGTCAAAAAACACCTACTGTAAATTCAATACTACTGCAAGTTTCGATTGCACAAAATGGTATTGTAAATGTTCCATAATTTATTTTCTAACTTATTTTTCGTATTGCGATTTTTTTACAGTAATTTTAAAGTGAAAGTCCTTTAATTACTTTAATTTACTTTCATTTAATTGCAAATGCTTTAAAAAATTGTTCTGGTTCATCCTGGAAGGAGAACAAATTTTTTTAAAAATTTGTTCGATGAAGGGGAGAATTGTGCGTACGATGAAAAAATGGAAAATACTTTTTTCACCGAGACATCCTCCGTAAGTCGAGTTTGTGGCAATATTTTGTTTCAAAAGTCTCCATTACGCGAAACTTTCTCCAAAATTGGTTGCCTAAAATATTTAAGGGTTGCTGCCTATTGACCGAGCGCATTGTTATCGTCGCACTGCGATAAGAATGGAGATCGATCGGAGAAAGGCAAAGCCAAAGGCACTACCTACCGCAACGATCAGCGTAGAACGAGGTGAATTTATTATGGCTACGCCGTACGCTGTATAGAAACTAAGTGAGGGGGTGGCGGGTGGGAGGGGGTACCTCGGCCGCTCGGGGGGTAGTAATACGACTGGGCTACGAGCCTTGCGGTATTGAGCACGGAAGACCGAGTACCCGAAGAGATTGGTGTGTTCGACGTGAAAGCCAGAACCGCGAGAGATGGAGAAATACCATATATACATATATATATATATCTATCCATGAGGGGGTGTATATATATATACATATAAGTATAATCCAGCAGCGAGGGACGATCTTCGATATCCCTGGTTGATATCAAAGATATCGATCCAGACTAGGAGCCTGCAGAATATTTCCAATCGCTTCGGCATATCCTCTACATGGAGGCACCATGTGATACGGAGAATGGTTGAAAATCATTACTCTCCTGATCATTTCCGCATTTCGGTGAATGGGATTTTAAGAATAATTTTTATAATTGTTAGGCAATCAATTGAGTCGCGGAGGAAATCATGTAAGAAATGGAAGTAGATTTTCATTTTCATTTTCGCATTTCGGTGAATGGGATGTTAAGAATAATTTTTATAATTGTTAGGCAATCAATTGAGTCGCTGAGGAAATGATGTAAGAAATGGAAGTAGATGCATATATATATCTATCCATGAGGGGGTGTATATATATATACATATAAGTATAATTCAGCAGCGAGGGACGATCTTCGATATCCCTGGTTGATATCAAAGATATCGATCCAGACTAGGAGCCTGCAGAATATTTTCAATCGCTTCGGCATATCCTCTACATGGAGGCACCATGTGATACGGAGAATGGTTGAAAATCATTACTCCCCTGATCATTTCCGCATATCGGTGAATGGGATTTTAAGAATAATTTTTATAATTGTTAGGCAATGAATTGAGTCGCTGAGGAAATGATGTAAGAATTGGAAGTAGATGCAATGGTCGATTATTATTCTTAGCTTGGCTATGGTGGTATTGATTTTTTTAAATGAACGGTATTTATTCAGAAGCGATTTGGAATGTCGATTCTATGCAAAGCCCAAAGTCCTTTTCCATTACCCCGATAAATTGAGGCGATAAATTTTGGATTCGCATAGAGAAATAAATTTAGCATATTACGCAACTTCACGTATACAGTTAAATGCTTGAGTTGGTTTAAAAATAATGAATGTTTGGTTAATCGAAAAACTCCACGTTGAAAAGAGGGGGGGATTTATAGACAAATTGGATGAGAAAAATATTGTGGAATAATGAAATAACAATTGTCATTCATATTTGGGAGATTTTCCACACCCAAAGGAAAATCCCCAAAAAAATCTGCTACTTATTTTGTTGTTTCACAATTTTTTGTTTATTGATCGAGCTTTTCATTTTTTTCCATATTCCTTCATATTTCTTATCAATTTGAGCCACACATACAGAGTAAAAATTTGGACAGGTCTGAGAAATTGTTGCACGTGCGCGATAAGCTCTGGTGGGATTCCGGGCGAATGTGTCGCTCTTCGGTAAACCAGACCCGCGAAATAATTTACGAGGAAGCGTCTGCAGACGTATATATACGTTAGGGAAGCTGGGAGAGCCGATGTACTCGATGCGCGCGTTGGCGAAACCGGAAGATAATAACTTGCCGCGGTGTGACGTAAGAGGAAAGAGAGGAGATGGCCCCTAATGCCGCTGGAGCTTTCCAGCGCCGACGTATTACGTATTTGAGGATCTGCGAGCTCGACCGACCTGAAGACCCGATCGTCTGAATTCGACGACCTCGACTCTCTTGCCTGACTTACGTTTTCCATGAGATGCCAACCCTTCTGACTTTCAACTTGCCCATTAAATACTTGACGCTCTGCTTTTTCTCCCAGAGTCCTCGCTCACACTTTGTGCTTTTTCCCTACGTCCCTTAAGCCTTGAAAAAAAATTTTGGAGGCCATGTAAATTTGTTCAAAAGCTCATATTTCCATACGCAATTACCTTAAGATTTTATCCAGAACTTCCAATGATTATTAATTGCACTTAATTAAGGATGCCTCACACAAATTCTCAACCAATAATTAATTATCAGAATCATGAATTTGTTGATAGAATTTTTTTTTCAGGTTTTTCCCGTTTTCCCTTCGATTATTATTTTTCACGTTTCTCAAACTTTCACATGTTTTATTGAAATAAAAATTCTGGAAGCCGCGCAACGTAAATTAAAAGCTCATATTTTTATAGACGATTTAAAAAAAAATTTACTAAACCTCTTTCACAATTTTTTAATTTAATAAAAAATAATCTATAAAAATTTGCAATCAATAATGTGATTACATATTTCACTGATAAAAAAATAAATATCAATTATCAATTTCGATAGAATATGTCGATAGAAACATTTTTGTCAGCAAATAATTTATTCGGATTTTACACATTTTTCCCAGTATCGTTATTTGTATTAATTATAATTTATCGTTGTTACAGGTTCGGGCTCCGGATCCGGAAGTAGCGGATGTGCATCCAGCACCCTCGGCACACTGCCCCTTAATCGCTGTTACTCGTCGCTTCCCCGAGGAGCCCTCGCCGCATACGGAAGTATGACGAGGCCCGCAACCCTCCCACGATTACCACTGGGTCTTGGCCTTGGGCCAAATCCCGGAAACGGCAATGGACCATTGCCGACGAACGATCGCGATCGTGACAGCAACAGCAGTAGCAAAAGGAACAGCGACAGTGTTCTCTGTCACCGACTACCGCTGATGCATCCTCTGCCGACTTGTGACGTCACCAGTCATCAAGGAACTGGATTTCACGAGATTTTCAGTGCTATAAGGTTTACCACAGCTCATTAATCTAATTAATTAAACGATACTTATAATTTTTGAGGCCTAAATATTGAAATAATTATTAATTATTTTTTCTACAAAATGTTGTCGCTTAAGAGGACTTAATCTTGCATTCAATTCAATTTTCGTTGAGTAGATACGACGGATTGTGATTTTGTGATTTTGTAAAAACGTACAGAGCATCAGAATGGTTGTAAAGGGTTAAAAAAATGTAGTTCGATGTCTTATTCTATCTGTCGAAGAGTACATTCTGGTTTGAGTGCAGGATTTTTTATTTGAGACCTTTATGACAAAGTTGTGATTTTAAATGTGAAATTCAATATATTTTTTTTCAAACTCATTAAATAATGGATTACAGTAAATCCAATTTCTGCAAGTAAAATTTTTTATAAAATTGCAAAATTGTAATGCTTGATATGTAATCAATGCAAGATTTTTTTAAAGAAAGGTCTCATCTATACTATTTTTTTAATAATAATTTTCGGTGACGATGTTCCCTTATAATGAATTAATTCAATACTCTCTTATTCACTTTTCCCAGAGTTTCATTTGTTAATTAAAAAATTAGTAAAACTATGAGTAAAACCCAATTTTTAACCCCAAAAGTATAGTTTTTAATTGCTTTTGGTATCGGAACTAACAAAAAGTGTACCATTCGGATGAATTCTTACAGATGGTGACAGAAAGCTTAGGGAAAAAAATAGAAAAAAAGACAAGTGGGGAGAAAAAACAGTAACTGGCTACACGGTATCAGAAAGCGATGGGAAAAACGATATTGCATGTTCGAACGAATCTTGTTTCTCGTTAAGACTCGGAATATATAAAACGCGGTTTAAATATCGGACGGTACACGGCCTCGGCACGTCCGGTTCCAGTGGAACTGGCCCCGTTTCCGTCTATCCGCAATACTCTCAACCCTTTTCGATTCATACACGCGTACACGTACATGTATATATACATATGTTGCTCTCGGATAGTGCACTTCGCCTGCCAGTTTAATTAAAAACATGCCTTCTCGTGCTACCAGTTTCCGTTTTTCTCAGTGAATCCCAGGAACCGAGCTACTGCAGATTTTTCAAAAGATATGATGTGCAAAGCGCTGCCCGATCCAAGCTAATATGGATCCCCTGCCGCGCAATTGTTTTCAACAAAACTTCACCAGATTAACTCCGAAACCATTTACTTTGAAAATGATATTTCATCCGTTTTTTTTTTTTTTTTAAGTTAAATAGGCTAAGTTATTTCTGCAGAAAAAACTCTTGCAAGTAAAATTGCGTGCAGGAGTTTTTTCTTGCTTTTTAGGGTGATGGAATTTTTATTAAGGCACGTAAAAAGGTTTCATTACTGGAAATGAAATAATTTTTTCAATGGAGAATTTGTGGTACAGAGAGAGATTATTCAAATCGACTTGAAACATTGAATTGATCAGCAGTTATAAACTATTTTTTAGGTATAAAAATTTTCAGACATTATTAAGGATTTTTCATTTAGAATTTTTTACAAATTTAATTAAAAGAAAAATAACTTTGAATTTGAAAAAAGACTTTGAAAGAGTCGTAGATAATTCTTAAAAATTCAGTGCTCTTTATATAATTATTTAATAAAAAATGATCAAATGTCAGCTCACAATCAATCGACCACTGCTTCGATTTTTCTCAATCAAACTCAGACTCAGGTCAATTTAACGCGGATTTCTCCATATTTCATATTTTGAGAACAGACAAGTGCCCGTGGCAACTTTTTTCTTTTTCTTTTTTTTTATATTGACCTGTTTTCTTTTTATCGTTTTTAATACTCGGCTGTGAGTGAGTCTCAGCCCAGTTGAAGGTTTACCTATAGTTAGCGGCGAAGCTCGTAAACGACGAAACAACGGCTGACTCCTATTGGCTCTTCTACTGAGGGAAGTGTGCGAGAATCGGTGGACCGCAAGTGCAAGTGAACGAAACACCGCCTCTCGTATAAGCATCGTGAGAGGGACTCGAATGTGTTTCTCGATAAACTTCAACCGTGCACAGCTCCCACCCTCATAAAGTCATTCATAAACGGCAGTGTACACGACTATGCGTACTTTTTCATGCTTCGACGACGACGACGTCTCGAACGCCACGAGAAAACTTACCATAAAGCTGCTGAAAGAAATATAAACTCGGACAAAATAACGAAAAGGGCCATTGTCACTGCCAGGCCTGTAATCCCAGGGCTTGAAGGGTTTGGAGTTCCTGAGGGATGAAAAAAATGGTAGAATAATGAATGCGGCTGTAATTTCACCAGCCAACGAGGCTCGATTAATTTTTTTATGCCCCTTAAAAAAAAAGTCATTTGGAAACATGTAATGAGACTCTTTAAAGGGCGGGCGTCACGAATGTATGCCCTTCTTACACACTTTCAAGTAAATTTACAGTATTTTCAGATATACTCGTTATCGTACCTGCGACGCGTGGCGAAAGTGACGTTTTTTCGTTCGGTGCGAAAAAATTACCTTCTCGCACACTTTCGACACACGCCAAGCGTAAAAGGCGCACTTTGCGCGCCTGGTTCGAAACGTATAGTTTGTGAAAGTGGTAGAAAATTGTGGATTAGGAATTTTGGGTTTCTAACCTTCGATGAAAAAGCCGCTTTTTTGCCCTAGTATCACAAGTAAAATTAGAAAATTTTATCGTTTTATGAGTTACGCGGTCAGAAAAGAATGGAAATATTTAAGCAAAAACTCATCCATTAAATTTAATGGGCAATTGTGATATAAAATTGAGGTACTTTGGCAATGGAATTTAAAGTAAATTTTTTAAATTACTGTGGTAAAAATAAAATTGAAATCGCGCTTGTATAGTAAATTTAGCAAACCATTTTATGCATAAAAACTTTCAATGCATGTACATTAAACCGCAAGTAAATTTTTTTCGCAGTACGCAAGATTAGTGGAAAATTTAAATACTTATATGGTATTAAAAGTGATTTATCAATATCACACGAGCAATTTTTCTTTTAAAAAAATAATGAAAAAAGGGCCATTGTCACTGTCAGACCTGTGATCCCTTGAAGGATTTAGTGTTCCTGAGGGATGAAAAAATGGTAGAATAAAGAGTCGGTGCCGAGTGCGGCTGCAATTTCACCAGCTAACAAGGCTCGATTAATTTTTTGTCTCCCGAAAAAGGGTCATTTGAAAGCATGTTAATAAGACTCATTAAAGGGGCAGCATAATGAATTTTTATCCTTGTTGAATATTTTCAAATTAATTCGTAGAATCCTAAGATACTTTTTTTAAAAATGAAAAGCTTTGGAATATTCAAAACGTTCTATGAATTATGACAATAGATTGAAAAATATAAAAGCCTTGATTAAAATATTTTATTTTGAAATTCAGTATTTCTGGAAAATGAGCTTTAAGCTCAGTTTTTCTTGAAGCTTTAAAACTTCTTTGCTAGTTTTTGAACAATTATTTCCGTAACGACCATTCAGAATAATAAAAATCTCACGGAAACACATAAATAAACAGGTGAAAAAAATCCGAGACATATACTTATATCGTGCGTTAAGCACAATGGGGTTAAGGGTGACCAACCGGAAAGATAATTAAAGCCGATAGCGCGAAGCTCGGTCAACGAAACGGTTTCCCTCTCGCAACTGCGTTAAGCTCTGGGCTGTTGATGGTCCAGCAGGTCCGACCGCCTCGACGTCCCGAATTCAACCCTCCGCATGTTAATCTCGATTTTATTCAAATCTAGCAAACGATCCTCGTACGATTACTCTCTCCATGCAAATGACTTTCCCGAAGATTCGCCAACACTTTAAACCCCCAGTTCAAACTTAATATCGCTCAACTTCCGTATTGTAATAACCCGAGCTCGTACACGTTTATCAAATAACGCCCGCAGCGCCACCTACCCACCGAGTATCATAAGAACTTCCGGTCTGGTTTTAAACTTCCTCAGAAAAAGAGCTTCAAGCTTTTTTTCGAAATTTTTCTATTAGACTATAGTGCAAATGATTTTTTGGTGGAATTAATAATAAATTCATGTCCAGTAGAACAAAAAACTGGATATAAAAATTTTATTAAAGTGGCTATCACTTTCGAAGGATTCAAAAGAACTTAAGAATAAATCCAATTTTGAAACCGCACGTGGAAAATTGTTTTTAAACAGATTTCGAAAATTCTAGCAGGGAAAATTGAAACTTCTGCCATTTTGTATGTATTCCGCCATTTTGAAGATGCTTTTACGCGCGCTAAATTTGAATTGTAGTAATGATCTATTTTCTCGATTCATCGTCTTCACTTCTATGGTTTCCAATAATATAGCCAATGAAACCCGTGCCGGTTTTGCTTTTCATTTTCTTGTCGGACATCCGAGTGGACAACTCCACGGTTCTCGTTCATAATTGTCCCGGGGGAAGATGAAGTTTCTAGACTGGACCACGTTTAATGCCCTTTGTGTTGGATGACAACCATTTTCCTTCCCTTCTTCAGTTATACTGCCCTCGATGTCGCCTTGACTTCCTGATGTCTGTCTTTCTAAGCTGTACTTCCGCTATTCCTTCTTGCTGCACTCGAGATAGCACGAGATAGTTGAACAGTTCTCGAGGGGTCGTACCGACTTCTACTTCCACTGAAAAAAAAGTTAGGTTATCTTCGTCGCTGCTGTCTCGTTTCTCATATCCTTTATGTACAATTCTCAAACAAACAGCAAATCACTACCTCTACCAGATAGAAAATATATTCGCGCAGAAATAAATAAACAATGAACACCAAAATAATTTATTAGCAGACAGAAACAATTCGGTCTTTACAAAACTTTTTTTTGGCCACCATTTTATAGACTTGGTTAAATTTTGCAGAAATAGAATAGAATTATGGAATAAATGAAGGTCTTTGCGTGACTGGTACGCAAAAGTTTTCGATAAAAGTAGTATCTCGTACTACTTTTTAAAACAAGTGTGCATAAACGCCCCCGTGTTATGCCTGCACAAAGTATGTGAGAAAGTAGCTTTAACGCACTAGCCCGCAATAAAGTATGTAAGAAAGTAGCTTTAACGCACTAGCCCCCAAAAAAGTATGTGAGAATGTGGCTTCAGCGCACTAGTTCCAAAAAAGTATGCGAGAAACTAGATTTTACGCACCGATGCGAAAGTGTGTGAAAAAAAAACAGAGCGCAGCATTCCGCCTGCGCAGTTTATCTCTCTCATACCTAACAAAAAAAAACAAAGTCCAAAAAATTGGAACTTTTCGTGTATGCATTACGAAAAATAATGAAATCATCAAAAAAAAAGAGCTAATTAAAAACCATAATTAAAAAATAATGAAAACTCACGATTTCACGTATCACAAAAAATATAACAATGCTATAAATAGTGATTAATCGATAACACTTGAACAATTTTTTTTTTTTTTTCAGGGAGCCTAACTGCAAACTGCGATCCCTAAACGTCTCGAAGTGTCTGCAAGGTGGTCTGGATGCCGGCTGTTTAGGTGAGACGATCAGACGGGCCCGGTACTTGGACGCTTTGAGAGCTTCCGGTGCCTCAAGGCCAGCCGACGTGATGCCACTGGTACTCGCTCTGACCGAGGCGCCTTGTCTCCAACTTCTCGACCTGGCGAGTCCACGTTTGGCTCTTGACGATCATCCCTCACGTCTCCTCTGTCACGCTCTCGCGAGAAACGGTACCCTTCGTCTCCTGAGCCTCGAGGGATGGACTTTCAGGATAGAGGTGAGTGATCCATCAGCCTCCCGACTAAAGTGTATTATCCTTCGTAATCAACAATTTCCCTCCACCTGATCCAGGCGAGCATCTGATAACCGGTGCGAAGACCGATGTTGGTAATTTATCATTGCGACCTTTACAAATCCATTTAAATCATTTGAGATCAAAATCTTCTCCCCAAAAATACAAACCATCGACACACAATTAACTTAATTCTCCCCTTCCAAATCTCCAGTGAAAACAAAAAAATCCCAAGTCATTCCAAAAAGAAAAACAAAAAATGGAAAATGATTGCCAATGAAAAATTCAAAATCCTCTCAATCCTTCTTGCAGACACGAATGAAAAATGAATTCCAAAGAAAATCCGAGTTAGCCGGAAGTCTTATTCACATATTGCCATTGCGACATTTTTTTTCCCAGAGATACATCATGTCGGAAAAAAATTTTATTCGCAAGAATAAATAGAGTCGTAGCATTGCAGCATTTCTGAAAAAAAAAAAAAAAAAAAAACAAAAGGATACATGAAGGATATGCACGTATTACGAGCTACGAAGAATATAAAATCCAGCGGAGACTGCGAACGTCGAAATACAGGAAGAATAAGGGAACATGTGGGAAAGCTGACAATTTCGTACCGGTTCTGAGAGGACAAACTCCAACGAGAGAGCAGAGACACAGGATTAGGAACATGCACCGTGTGGAGATTCGAGGAATATTCGTGGACAGCGTGTAACTTTCCTCCACTCCCGCGTTCTCCATGATATAGCGCAATACGTTTGTGCACCCGGTGCTGTTATTTACCATACGCGTATATTCACGTTGTAGTCGTGGATTGCGAGGCTGAGATAAAAATGAAGACCGAGGCTCCAGCGAATCCGATTCCGGCGAGTCACTCTCCGAACAGAATTTCAACTATCTCAATAACAATGGCCAACTAACCGGGGCTTAAAGTTTTCCCGAGTTTGCCCTACCATTTGTAGCCCTCCGCAGAATCAAGCTTCACGTTTTGATGCTGCCATCGACACTATTCCGCTTCCGTATGAACGCTATGGCTTCCGGTTCATCATCGCAGTTACGTGTCAAGGAGTCACTCGGTCTGGAGAATTGGAGATAAAGTTCAAAGGCTTGGGAAAATCCCCACAGGATCCAGAGTCTATATTTGCACAAATTTATGGATGTAACGACGAACTGAAATCCTACTAAACTTCATCACAATTTATTGGACTTCACTGAAAACGTGAAATATGAAAGTGACTGTTTTTATTTATTCCCAAGAAATCCTGAGTTAAAATACAGACGCTCTTCAGCATCTAAATGTTGCAATCTCACGCGAGGTCACATTTTACCGAAGGACAACATTGACAAATTACCCCGAGGATATTTCTACGGACGTCCAAATAATCAGCCATTTCAAGGGAGCAAATTAATTGCAGGCATCCTGAGGAATAACCACGAAGACACTGCGGATGATGACCCATACGCGATAACTCACCGGAACGTTTACCTCAATCTCCAACCCCGTCAAACTTGAAACTCAAACGTGCAATCATACAACATACACACCACACGAATTTCCTGCTAGTCCCGCACTTGAAATAATTAGGATCTGTGGCGAGATGGTGAACCAGAGAGGAGAACGTTGCAGGAGCTATTGTCGAGAATACAAGAGGAAAGCTGAATAGATTGAGCACGGGACATCATTCACTCGGAGGAGAGACCAGCACGTACACCGAAAAGCTGGACAGGAGTATAAAATCGACTCTCCCTCTGCCATTACCACGTTCACCAGTGTCTGATGCTGCGCTATGGCTTCGAATGAGCTCGTGAGTTTGGCAACCCCTCGAGACGAAACGTCGAAATGAACCATCGCCCACCGAACTGCACGATATCCAGGAGAGAAAGCGAGAGAGAGAGAGAGAGCTTGCCCAGAACCAAAACCCACCCAACTTCTGCATAACGTGGAGAACAATTTCGATATACGTGGTGTGGATTTCCGTTGGACTGGGAAAATGGGAGTTAGTTACAAACGTTGTCCGTCGAGACGGATAAAGCGTTGCCGGGTAACCGAGTGCTCGAATTCAAGGAAAGCTTTTCGCCCGGTACACAATTATTTGCATTTGAATTCCATTATATGAGGAAATGCAGTGGGCACTGGGTTGTTTGTAAAAGATATGGGAGAGAGGAAGAAAGAGGGAAGGAAAAAGCGAGAAAACGCCTCTATTTTCACAGAGCAAGTTCTCCCATTACCGCGATCTATATTCTTGCGCAAAAACCTTTATTTTTTACCCCTTTTTCTACTATATCAACTTGGCACTCGGCCATTATCATCCCGTGATACGCATAGTAAATTAGCGCCTCGAAGAACGCAAGGAGATAGAAAGGTCCTGGCTTTTTTAAATATCCCAGGAATGTGAGAATGAGAGGCGTTCGTGATTAAAGATAATGGTCTTGTCGCGAGACAAGACTGTTCCGCATCAAAAATATTGCCTATGAATATTTAATCTTTGTGCCCGGAGTTTATTCATAATCCCGGAATTCAGGAAAATCCAATTTGCCAGCTTAGAAAAATGAGGAACTGGGAATTATGATTAGAAATTTAATCGCACCTGTAATTGGAATGTAAAATCGAATACGTGTTAGCTTTCACCTGGAATACCGATTTCATTCGATCGGTTTAAGAATTATTGACTTTTATCAATAATTGCATTGATATTCGTACATTTTCTGGTTCGCAAACTGAAAATAGACACGTACGTCCAAGTGGCACCTTAAAGCGACTGAAATAGATTGTCAAACGTACTCCTCGTATCTGTATGCAGATCTGCAAAGATCGCTGAAAATCTATGAGCCCGGAATTCGTGTAACTTGGACCAAGAAAGGAATCCCGAGGGGGTCGTAAAGCGTCGCCCTGAGGGAGACGCTCGTAAGGTCCGGCGAGTCGGAGGTCCGCACGTACGTCGCTGGCTGTGCCTGTGTCTTTCCAATTCTGCAGCTGTATACTCTCTCGCCTCTGGGAATTGGCTTCCGGCTCCACTCGTTTGGATTTGAATAATTTTCGAAATAGGTTGGCGAGCCCGTGCCACCGGAGACCACGAGCATTGAATGGTCCAGCGGAGGTTGTAGATCGATTCGGAAGCCACTGTGGTCGACAGGCTTTCCACCGTTTTCCTCCCTTCCGGCCCATTCCTACCTTCAATGCGTCCACGCGGAACGAAAAATTACTTCCAATAGAGATTCCCAGACGGTGTTCATACATCAGTCGCCGTTTGCAAATTATCGCCAGGAACCGGTGGACATAAACCAGGGTCAGCAAATCATACTGGCTCAGCCAGTGATCAGTAATGCTTGAAGTAATTATGCACACGGGGAATGATCTTCAGCTAAGTCGCTTTTTTGGTGGATTAACAAATTTTTGGCGCCTGGTTAGCAAATGATAATGGCCCAGCCAATGATCGATAATTCTTCAAGTAATTATGCACAAGGAGAATAATTTTGTTGTGAATACTGGCCCTAGCCAATGATCCGAAAGCTAATTCGCTTTTTTGGTGGACTGATAAATTTTTGGGCTGCGTCAGCAGATGATACTGGCCTAGCCAATGATCAATAATTCTTCATGTAATTGTTCACACAGGGAATACTTTTTGGCTGGGCCAGTAAGTCATACTGGACCAAAACCAAAAATTGGCTTTGCGAAAATCATAATTCAAAAATCATAATTTATTGTGCTCTCTGTGATCAATTTCTTGTCCATCATATTCTGAGCTTCTCCCACATATCATGCTATCGCATAGCTCTGAATTATTTATCAAGCTTCCACCCTCGACAGTATTATGCATCGTTGCTCAACGAATCGTGAAAAATAAAGCGACAGACTCAAGAAAGGCTGAGAGGCAGTCAATTTTTCTCACACCATGCGCTACGTTGTGTCGATTTACTCGTCGACAGGGCGAATGGGAAGCTCGACTGAAAAATTTTCCACGAAAGCTCGATGTCGTGGTCGTCGTTGTTGGAACGAAGAGTTCGCGTGATGAAAGATGATCCCTCGGGATAATATATTGCTTTTTTACTGGGATGCTGAGACAAACAATTTTCTTCACTTCATCTTCTTAAGGAGGGTCGAGCGTCAGAGGGATTAGAGCTTTACCCTTGTAGAAATTACCAGTACTCTTCCAGAACTGCCAACACGTCCATATCGTGGACCAGAATTTATGCCAGTATTTAACCAACACGAACCTATTTGCACCAGGGTGTGCCTCAATCACAATCGGTGTCTTAACAATATTGGGTTGTTCATACGGAATCTGCTTTTGGCGCCAATATTGGCCAGGTATTGGCTCGTATATATTTTCTATATCGGCGACTAGTTCACTGTGAAAAATATTTGGAAAATTCAAATACTTTAGATGAATTTATATAGTTTCTGCAAACGAACTTGCTACTCTGTGCTGTAATTTTACTTCAATTTTTTTAACAGATTTTTTCCTTGGTACTGGCAAATATTTTTGGCCTATTTCGGGACAATATATAGGGTGAAATTTCCAATACTGGGCATGTACTGGAGAGACACTTGTAGCATTACTGACAAATTTTTTTGACTTAATGTTGAGAACATATAGGATAATTACTACTAATAATTGCCAATAGTATTGCGAATAATAATTACTAACAATGTTTATGATTTTCAATAATCTGTTAGCAGAATTTCCACAGGAACCTTTATTAGGAACAGTAAAATTCATTGTCTCTTTTTAATCTGTCATCAAAATCATTGATTAATGGTGCAAATATTTTTTTTTAAATCCCAAACAGGCAAAGATGAACTCATTATAATGAGTAATGTATACATTACTTTGTAATTAAGAATTGAACAGCTTTAAAAATGTACGAAAAAAAAAAAAAATCAGCACTTGTTTCTGGAGAACTTCGTAACGCTTGACCCTCTTTACATTACATTTCATATTTCATAGCTGAGAATGAAATATATCTGGATTTCCAGAAGAACCGAAAGAATAGATTATCCGTAATTTTCTTTTTCTCCTCTTCTCTCTGCCCTTGGCGCTCTTTTTTAATACTCATTCAGCTTCGCAAATTCCGGTGAACCGTATGTAGAGCACGACTGGAAAAAGAATTTGTGGTTTGCGTCAAATTTCTAGCTGCGCTCCGAAAGTCGTGGATGGTATGAAGATTCACGGAGCAGTCGAGCTGGCAAAACTTCTGTCAGAAATTTCAGAGTTGTGGAGAAAAGTTAGCTGAATGGGAAAAAGTAATGGAAACAGGAAAAACGGAAAAAGGGATGTTTGCTTAATTCCACAAATTATTAGAAAACTTATTCGTGCACTTAAGAATAATTAATTCATAAAAACAATGATTATAATAATAACTGAATAATCCATAAATAATAATAACGAATTTTGCATTCATTATATTATTTATATTTTTTTACAATTAAATCTATAAAAAGCAATCCACACAAATTCGACCACAGTCCGACCTTCGACCTGTCGGATCTGGTCGGTGATTTTTTATAATCTTGCTCCAACTTTCAAAGACAAACAGATTTTTTTTTTTTTTAGTGTTGACTGTATTGTAAACAAATTTTTTGAAAAATCTAAAATAAATTGTACGTTGCTTTTGGAGTTGGAAAAATAATATAAAAAAATCATCGACCAGATCCAAAGGGTCGAGGGTCGGTCCCAGATCGAATTGGTGAAAATTGACCTGTGAACAAATAAATCAATTAACGGAGTTGGAGAGGAATGGAAAAATTCCAGCTCAGCAAAAAGTTTCTGGCCTCTGGTGCACGATAAGCTATTTTCTTGCGGTCCATTTAGGTCAGTCCAAATAAATGGATGAATTGCATGGCTCTCAAGATTTCCTTGAGAATTTTAGGGCAACCCTTTAATCCGCAACCGAGCACTTTTTCTTGTTTGCCCTCTGGATATAAAATAATCGCCACTCTGGCTGGCCACCATTCGAGGAGGTATATAGACATTGAGATGAAAAGATTCCATTGTCAGAAAAATCTCCCTCACCTTCCATCATTACTCGGTTTATCTCAGCTGAAATCGAGACCCGGTTCGTTTCGTCGACGATGGTGAAAAATCCATTTGCCCTTCGGCAATGTATCAAAGCGCTCAAGTATCTCGGATGGGCCAACTTCCACTTGCATTTATTCCTGTGGGATTATCCGTCGTCACCGCCCTTAAACCTTCGGATTAAACTTACCAGATGAATTTTTGAACCTGCCGCAAAAAATCGGTTCAATCAACACTCAATTAAGTACATTTATTCAATGTCCCTCATCCCGATTTACCAGTTATTCAATTTCGGAAATGCAATTTAGGAATCAAATAATTGTGCGGCTTACATCAAAACGGGCGAAAAGTCTTGGATACTTTGTGCATTTTTTTATCAATAATTATCGACGTTTTGGATTTTATTTTTTTTATTTTTTTTTGAGGGGGTATGGAAATATAAACAGGGGATTTAAGTATATGGGGCACCATATGGAACACGTTTTACCATGAGCATCGTCGATATGTTTGATTAATTATTTATTTATTATTATTATTTCCATAATGTGTTACATTTTAATATTAACATTTTATACAGGATTCTTAACTTTTTAGTGAGTTACAAAAAAAATCGATTTTACTTTGATGAAATTATCTCATGAAGGGATAAAGGGCTTGTCTCATCTCCGAATTAATTGAATCAAATTACAATTTTAATAGTCTTCTGAAACTTTTTATAGAGTGCATTAAACTTATAATAGAACATAATTCCCAAAGTTGGTTAGGTGAACAATTTTATTATTTCTAATAACTGTAATAAAAAAATCATTACCGTTATTAGGACATTTTTCTACAATCTCAAAATATAATAAAGACGATATAAAAATAAAGATCTACTGCAAAACTTTCTCTGATTTTCAACTAAAAAATTGTATATTTACATTTCTTAACATTTAAAAAATCTTATATTTACATTTCTCAAAATTTATAAAAAAATGTATCTACAATTTTTTTCTGAATATAGCTTATGAAATATCACTGTTCGTCGTAATATTTTCATAAAAATGTAATCTTGCTGAGAAGGTGTTCTCGGCCTCGTACCGCGTAAGCTTTTCTTCGTGATGTCGTTAACGTCGCCGCACGGCGCGTACGCCTGACCGGCTCCGCCATGTAACAGGAATAAGCACATAGCACCGCGGCGAGAAAAGTACATGCACATGATCTTGGCTGTCACGAGGAAGCTTAGTTTTCCATTAAAGCTTCCGTCTGGGCCGATCTCGATGTCGCAGTTTGCTTGCCGCTACCCCGCGCGGATAAACCCGCCCTTATTGCAAGCCATGCGAAATTTTCTGTGTCTTGATGTCCTGCGTCGCTCTACTATCTTCTCTGTGTACTCACGTATCTACCTTGCGCTTTCATCTAACCAGGTGGAAGCAGGATTTCCGGAAAATGGAGCTTTATCTTCACCGCATCGCATTTTGTACACATGACCCGTAACTAAATGTACGGGACATTCCATAGCAAAGCGAAACAATTTTTATTTCCCCATTTGCTTCGATAACGATTTTTCTAAATATTTTTTTAATTTTTATTGTCTATTTTTATTGCATACAAAAATATTTGTTTATTTTTTATATTTCTATTTATTAAAAGAATGGGCTTGTGTAATTGAGATGGGAAACTCGTCCTGAATTTTGCACAAACTTCATTGCAGTTATGCATTATTTAAGAAATTACCTATTTTCTTTTTTTATTATTTCATAATATATGAAAACGTATTTCCGGAAAATGGAGCTTTATCTTGGCCGCATTGCATTTTAGTACACATGAGCTGTGAATAAGTGTATGGGACATTCCGTAGCAAGGGAAAATTCTTTTTCCTCGTTTTCTGCAACAAGGATTTCCTAAAATCCATTCCAATTAAATGAGATCTATTTTTTTTATTAATTCATTTTTATTTGTATTTTTTTTTTGTGTGAAATGATCTTCTCTAATTAAAGTGGCAAGCTCGTTTTGAATGTTGCACTCATTTCATTGCAGTTCATGCATTATTTCAAAAATCAGGAGAAAAACTTTTTTTTTCAAGCAAGAAAATCAAGCAAAAAAAACCTCGTTCGCTTTAATGGAATTTCAAAAAAATGGATCCATTTTAATAATGACTTTCATTATTTAATAAATAAATGGAGAAAAACTCTCATAATAATTCTCATAATTTATTTTCTATTCTGAAAAACACTAACGTTATTTGTTTGGTTTTTTTTTTATCTACAGGAATCCGAGAGTTTAGCGGTGTTCTCAGAGTTGCTGATGTGCACCAGTGTCCGAGAGCTCAGTCTGTGTAATGCTCGTCTGCATCTCGCCGTTCACGAGGGTCCACTCTCCCGATTAGGTCGCCGAGACGACGCCGGCGCCGAGCTCCTGAGGGCTGCGCCTCCTCCTGCCTGCCCAACCATCGTTTTTCTTAGACTGGCAGGTTTTCAAGTGAGTAAACCCAACATCATTACCCTCAGATATTAAAGTTATACTTTATCGTTTTTTTTTTTTTCGTTAAAGTCTAAATATATTTAAATATATTAAATAGAATCTACACTGTAAGACATTTTTTATGGCAATTAAATTACTGTTTTTGTTTGTAGATACAGTGAATATTGAATTTAATATACAATCAAGGAGGAAAATGCTATTTAGAAAAAGTACATTACATTTTAAGATTTCCCTTTTTGTTAATATTACCAAAAAAGTTCAAGACTTTAAGCCACACTTTTTAATACTAATTATCATTATTCACAATGAATTTACTGTTCAGAAAGTTTTTTTTTGCAGGTGCAGTGTACATTGAATTTGATATACAATTTATCATAAAAATATTTCGGCTTTTATAAAAATAAATAATATAAACGAGATACGTTTTTATTAAATTGAATTGGATACATTCTATCAGGAAAAAACTTCCAATAAAGTATATTAATATTCAGAATATTGGTAAAAGTGCAGCGAATGAGTTTCCTGGGTTACGAATAATGAAGACAATATTTTTTTTTTTCTGTGAAGGTAATCCATCGCAACAGAATAAATGTGAAGCTAAACCGTAATCCGAGCTCTCAAGTAATAAGCCAATTAGTGATTTATTCCGCAAGTTGTAAAATTAATGGCTCGCTAAACGAATAGGTAATTTGATAAATATTTTGCGTAGTGGAAATAGGATCTAGCCGCAGGCTCTGGCTTCGTGCCACGATAATCCAATTTCGATAATAATAAACGACAGGGATGCATTCAAAGCCGATACAAAAGCATCCTAATTACACGCTCGTCGACTGGGATTTTGAAGAATTGGGTCGATATGCACTGGGCGTATAATCCTCGAGGCACATCGCTCTATAGATTCGCTATAAAGTTAATTCCCAATGGTACGCTGCTGAGAATGAGCTCATTCACCGACGTTAAGAATGCTTTGTGAAATCCCAACGAAAAATGTAATGCCGCAAAAATGCCAGAACTTAGCAATATTGCAAATCAGTGATAAGATAAGATAAGTAGTGTGAAATCATGCACATATTTCATTACATACATTCACAATAATTTATTAAGATACAATGAGATCTTGTCTGATTAATCATGGAAATCAAGGAAGAAATGTATAAAAAGCTCACAAATTATTAGTCAAAGATTTCCGGTTAATGCAGTTAATACAGAAGCGATTTAAGAAATTATTATTTATGTGCCTTCTCAAAAGTCTTGCAATTAAGTGTCTAATCAATGTTCTAGGTAATTTGAAGAAATTCAAATTGCAATAAAATTTGAACCGCTCTATCGATTCTCGTCAAATTTGTCACCGATTATGAGCCACTGTAAAGAAATTTGTGTACCAGATTTTGAGAAGGTACATGAAACATTACGACAGTCATCGTCCTAAAATGGAAATCTGGACATATAAGTGTACAAACATTTTTTCTAAACCACTTTTCGATTTCAAAAATGTTTTTTCTGCATTAATTCATCATCTTGAGCATTTTACTATTATTGGAAATTAATTTTCTTCGCATTTTCAATAGAAATGATGGTCTTTATTTTTGCAGATTTTTCTGTGTCACGACGTACTTAAATTATAATTGAATCAAGCTTTTGATTCGCAATGTGTGATGCATCCTTAATAACTGTCGAGCTCTCGGTGCAGCTCGAAAGGTATTCAGTGCATCGCATTGAGAGGCGAATATCTTTATATATATTTGCTTGCTCCCTTATGGATATGTAACGGCTGCAGATATCGCGTTCCACACGCCAAACCATTCAGCTCTTTCACTCGTTCGCGTCTTCTCCGGAGCTTCCGGTTTCCCGACGCCACCGGCCGTTGAATTAATCCGTAACGGGAGAGCATCGCCCTCAGGACGTTGCTTCGCACCTAATAAATGTAGAACCCGATTCTGATTCACATACATTTTTTCCATATACACAATTTTGTTTATCTAAAAAAAAATATATATCATTACCGATTTATTTCAAAAATAATAAGTAAAATATTTTTTCCAGCAGCACAATAAATACAAATAGTAAAATGTCTCACTTTTAATTAGTAGAATATCATTTTTTTTTATTTTTGCTGCTATTCGATGCTGAATTTGTTTGAAAATTTTGCTGTGTGTTTCCAATATTCTCTTCATTTTTAAAAAAATTATTTTTATTAATTTTTGTGATATCAGTATTGTAATAAATATAAAAAATTAAAGGTCGCACTTTTCACAAGTCAATGGGCCATTTCTTTTTTTTTTTTTTTTCATTGCTATTCGATGCGGGTCGAACGAAAATCCTGAAACATACTATATATATGTATATAACAGAGCTGGATAACTCGAGGATCTTCCCGGGCGTTGATCCCCTCGAGGGAAATCAAATGGATATAAACAGGACCGACCACCGGTACAACCTCACTATCCAAGAAACTTCCCAGCTAGGGTTGTACACGTCCTTTCCAATTTGCATAAATCCCCGAAGCCGCAGAATGCACCCCAACAGAAATTTACTAATGAAATCGAGAAAGTACCGGAAACGTTGTTGCACCAATAATCTATTCCAATAATTGATCATTAACGATAATTAATACCTAATAGAAAGATAATCACTTGATCAAAATTTCAAGCACATCTTTTTTACACCGCCAAACATCTTTCAACACGTTGCCAATTTTTCTATAATTTTTTAATAAAAGTTAATAAAGCCCTCTGACTTTATAAAACAAAAATATAGAATTCGATCCACCCTCACATATTTTTCTTTCGTATGCACTATTTATTTAAAAAAAAGCATTATACACAGATGTTTTTTAATCATCTTCTTTTCAGGTGAACTTGTAAAAAGTACAAAAATTTTAAGAATGGCATTAACAAATCTGCTCTTTTTTCAGGTGACTGTAAATGACCGACCAGCTTTACGTGGTCCTCTGCTGCTGCCATTTTTGGCAGGCTTTACATCGCTCAGCGAGTTGGATCTTTCTCTGGACAAGTCAGAAATCGGCGGAAGCAGCAGTTCCCTCCTCTTCATCGACGACAAAATTCTTCAGCATTTCTTCACCTGCCTCGCAGCGAATTTCCGCAACTTGCAATCGCTCCGGATTAATTTCTGGCGCATCAGTCTCGAGGACAGCGAGCGGACGATGCGTCAGATATCGAAGAACCTGAAGCTCTGCAACCTGAGCTTCCTCAAGGCCAACGGGCTAATCGTCACCGACAGCGCTAAGAAAATTCAAATGGAGCACGTTTTTCTTCAAACGATTCTCTCGAATTTGCAGAATCTCACCTGGTTGTGCTTGGACGGAGTTAAACTGACCGACAGCCAAGCTTCCAGCGTCGGAAAATGCATAAGAGATCGATATCCTGGCACGAGTCTCGAAATCAGCGCCAAGGATATTCACGTTAAGTCGATAAAAGCTTTGGTAGCTTCCGTCGAGGAAGGCGGAAGAGCGGAAGTCGTTTACACCGGCGGATCGAGTTGCAGACTGAAAATAACGAAGATACAAAAAAACGGTAAGGGAAAAAAGAAGTGAAGGAATATTGGAAATGAATAAATCGGTCATGATGACCACATTTGCGCTGAATTTGTGAATTCTATGAAGAATTTCACGCGAAGACACACTCGACGGAATACGAGATGTCTCGAAAAATGTTTGCAGCGTCCCGAAGAAAGATTTGCGGGTGATAAAAATGAGCGGAGCGACGGATTTGGCTCTTGGATTTGATTTCTTCTCTCTTTAGACAAAGAAGATGATCGTTTAAGAGATAATTGAGATTATATTGATTGATAAACTATCGTAGTATTGATTGATTTATTACTTAACTGCGTTATTTCGATTAATAACGTGACCAAGACACATAACCGAATAATACTCGAAGAGGCTGTTGCAAATAATAAGTAACGTAATTGTTGTTAGAGATCGAATTGTAAAATACGATGAAACGAAGAGAAAAGAAGAAGAAGAAGAAAAAAGAGAGTAATATATGAATATTAATATTAATATTATTGAATATTGAAAATTAACGTGAATTATCCAAAAATAAATAAAATGGAAAATAAAAAAGCGAGATGGTGATTAAGAGAAGCAATGGCTTTAACTGTCGGATTTGTTGAAGAATTGAAGAAATTTTATGGTTAAACAACTTTAGTGGTTGGCGAGTTTATCACTCGGTAATGAAACGCGAAAATATGGAGAGAATAAACTGTGACCCTCGGCGAGAATAGCCGTTACGGCGAAAGCCCGACATCTTATTGTATAAATACGAAATAATGTTATGGAGTACCTTGTAAAATCGACTGCCAAACCACAACGTATAAATGATAAGTTTGATTTTTTTTCCTCTTTATTTTTTGCGCAACTTTAACGAATTTATCGTTACGTAGGATAAAATGGTTTAAGAATGATTCTATTACGCTAAGATTAATGTCTCAATACCGGTTCTCTCAAAAATGCAATACAACAAATAGGATTTGTGGTTTTAAAAAAACTCCATTGCCAAAATTGCAGCTGAAAATTTTCAACAATTTTCCGCATTTTACTGACGTTTTCCGAATGCATGAATGTTTACGAATAGCATCACAATTTTTTGTACAAGTATTTATTTAGCTAGAGTTAATATTATCTGTAGAATGTTATTGTAGAAATTTTACAAAACGTTAATTGAGACACAGGCTTCGATTAATTTCTAATTGCCGGAACATTGGGACTTCGATCTTCAAGCTTAATAATTTAATTGTACCTTTTCGTTCGTGCTACGCAAGCTCGCAAGCAGCAAAACGGACAAAAATACATCACCGCTTTGTGAGCCTTCCGAAAACGACGGAAATACCATGTAATCGCAAATCCCTGTGGGAATTATGATATTATGTTTGCAATTAAATGAATATTGAGTCTCACGCTATATTTCTCATCAGATATTCGTCAAAAAACCGAGAATCCATTGGTTACTATATTCATTGTTAATCGTGACATTTCTGTTCAGATATAAACCAAAATTAACTCTTGTGAATACAGAAAAAATTATGTATCTACATTAATTTAAAAAGCAGTTGAAGAAAAAAAAAATTGTTTTGTTCATCTTTCGAATGAAATTGTAATTACAACATTTATAGTTTTTACTGATTGAATTTTAACAATTGGTTTACTCATTTTCATTTTCATTCGCCTTGCATTTTTTGTACAGTTTTAGGAAATATGTTCAGAAGACACTAAAAAATCGGCTACATTGGCATCGTAATTCTCGAGTGAAAAAATTATTTATATTGATTAAAAATTAAAAAATGTTGTTTGTTTGTACACAAGATATTTTACGAATTATTGATTTAATTGAATGGCCATTTATATCTTTACAGCAGTGTCAGATTTAGTCATTTTGAATAAGTTGCCCACTGGAAAAAAAATGGGAGTTGAAAAAAAAGGGTCAAAGAGCTACGGGTGTTCGTCGAATTTTTTTATATTTGATAGTTTGCTATGTAAATAAAATATAGTAACGATTGAAAAAGGTGATCAGGCGAAAAGATTACCGAGAAAATTCAAAACGTAATGGAATGCAGTCTATCATGTATACAATACGAGTTCAATGTGCGGAGGGAGAATCAATGTTTATGAAAATTTAGAAACGCGACTCAGCCAATCTACACACGCGGGACTTGAGAAATTCTACACTTTGCGCAGTGGAGTCCCGAGTGCTTTTATCATAAAATATTTATGTATTTATATGTGTGCACATATCCTCGAAATAAATATAATATGTGTTTGATTTCAGAGACTTTTCACGTATATTTTATCCGTATCCCTTTTCAGAACATAAATTTACATGGTTAATAAAGTGCATGACGATTAATAGAAACATTTCATCCTCATTTCAGCAAATGTTTATTTCCAAAAATAAATTATAATGAGCACTGTTATTTTTCCCTTTTTTTACGAATATGACAAATCGTTTTTCTGCCTGCTTTATGAAAATACATTGTATTTTTTCATCACTTTTTTAAGGCACTTATGGAATTATCATTATGCAAAATCAATCTTTCTTTAATTTTTTCAGATTTTCATTCCACCGAGAACATTTTTGATTTACCCTGAGAATGATGATGAAACAAAAATGAAATGAAAATGAAAACCCAGTAGCAAGAAGTACTAATGGGTGTCACAAAAAAAATGTAATTCATTATCATTATTGCCCTTTATTGTATCAAAATTATTAGTATCCGAAAAATATGTCCGGTGCAAAATTAATTAATTGCATCGTTTCCGATCTAATTCAGTGATAGACGAATAAATCCCAAAAACGAATTAGTATAAGTTCTCCTTTTTATTATTATGTACACAAGTGGGAACCGCGAAATATCTTCGCGAATTCCGCATTTATTTTTGTTTCGTATATAGATAAGGTACATATTTCATCAAATATAGTAAGAAAATTCTTCATAAAACATAACGTCGTCGTATAATCCAGCACATACACACTATACATTCCGCGTTTTATACAATCCGACGCAGGAATATCGGTACTCCTTAATGTGTCTAGTGAAAATGTAATAATTGCAATAATAATAATAATAATAATAATATGTCCTTGAGTCAATTGAGGCCCCGAACTGTTTATTCAATTACTCTGTATCTTTTACAGGTATTTCTATTTAAATTTGTTTCATTCATTTCGCTTTTTCCATTTTTTTTTCTAATGACTATCGGCATTGCACCTTTGGCCTCGTAATCGGGATTTTACATAATTCATAGATTCGAGGATTTTATGTACAGAGATAATCCAGTCTCTGAGTCGCACATGGAATGTTTTACAATTACTACACATTTAAATATTATCGCCAGATACTTTGCACAGTAAACGCCGGAAGTTAACGCAAAAGAAACTTTCATTTCGATACGCAGACTGTGGCACTTTTTAAGGGCACGGTATAAAATCGTTTCGAGCAGCACTGATATTTATCCATCACCTATTTTTACGTAGAAAATATTGTTCGCTATGAGCCTACGATGTATTTTACCGCCTAAGTCGTTGAAATTCGTATTGATACTCGCTATCGGGAAAATCAGATTACCTTCAAAGTGCAAAGATGAAGATTTCCATCCCGTACACAAAAATAGTTCTATGATTACAGAGCCTATTTTTGCGCGAAATAGATAAAATATTGATAATTTGCATCGCGCTATTATCAGCGGAATCACAGAGATCAAAAATATTGAAATCCAATCATATTCGTACGCTTGAAGTTGAATAATTTCGAGTAATTGCTAAAAGAGAGCGGTAATCATTTGTTGATGACGTCATTAGTTGCAATTTATTTCTTTTAATTGAAGAAAAAATATACAATTTGTTCGCTTGTCGAAGTTATCTCCTGTTATTCCAATCGAATGTTATTCTCAATATATTTTTTACTCGCATCTCACTGATCTCTGTGCAGGTTTTGTGGCCGCTTGAAGATTCAGATTTCAAAGTCTGTATAATAATTAAGCCCTCGTTCTCACACGTGATCGAAGTACTTTCCTTAAAGTTAAGCGTGAGATTGAATTCTTAGTCTGATAATACTTTTGTTTCATAAATTCATTTTTCAACCCCTTCGAATTTACAATATTTCTGTATATATTCCGTAACTTAATTGCAAAAATATTCACTCCTATCGATAAAATTTTTATCGATGTGAAAAGGATGAAATATTTCATAATAAAAAAATTACAAATTGAACACGATTTTTCAAAAAAACGTAGTTGTAGTAAAAAATTCTTAATTCTGGATATTCCCCATTGTAATTAATTCTTTTTAAGTTTACGGTCCGTTTAATTCGCGAGGAGATTTTTCATTCGTGTTAACTCTAAAATCAGATGAAAATGAACCTTCAAACAGCCATTTAGTGGATTTTCGCCGTGACCACCAGGGCCAAATTAATAATCTTTATTTCCGAAGCAAATATCGACGAAAACTTGAGCTTTTCGAAAAAATAAATAGTACACGATCTCTATTTCTCACGCGGTTAATACCAGTAAACAGCTTGCATAGCGCGAATATTTATAAATGCAATAATGATGGAATTTCGTATTCTCTGCATCGACAGAGTTTCGACACTTATAAAGTGTCGACTGTTCTCGCGTTCTCAGCCAGATTATATGTAATAACTTAAAAAAAAAAAAAGTTATGAGGCAATGTTAGCTTAAAGTTTCAATTACAAAATCATCAGGGTGCAAAGTTTTCTCTAAGTTTGGTAGACCAGTGACGAACGATCATTAGAATGAATGAGGTATTCAATTAGAGTTACTCTGCTGAAGACGGAAGCGAATATTCATTTTTGAGTTCTCAAAATACCACAAATTATATACAATCATGTTATCTCTGCATCAATGCCATAAAAAGCACGACACGAGTAAAAAAGTAAAAATATTTAACAAAACTTCGCCGTCATGCGGCCGATATTTCCATTGTATTTTCGGGATTTTCATGAACATTTTCACTTATTCATTGTAGCGAAATTCAATATAAATCTTAGTGAATCGATCAAAGGTGAATTTACGCGTTTTCCTTTTTATTCCCTGTTTATAGTGACATTCACTTTGATGTCATCAATGGACTTTCTCCTGTTATCAAAACCGGAGAGGAAAATTGACAGAAAGTAACGCTCACTTTGTGCAAAGCGTTAACTGGTTCGTAAGAAAATTTTGATTTCAATTGAAAGTTTCGTCGAGAAAACGTTTCAAATATATCGTATGGCATTTCTGATTTCCTGTTTTATTTATTTATTTAGTTTTGTGTCAAATAACAATCTCTCGCGACGATCGATCAGAGGAATCGATGAAAATCTTGCAAGATTTAAAAAAATTGTCATATTCCGAATAACTACAAAAAAATCTCAATGAAAATATCAGAAACCACGGATTTCTTTGTTTTTTCCCTAAGCCAAATATCATGTCTGGCAGTAAATACCGTTTTCGTTAGATTTATAGATAAACTGTACGACGAAAAAAAAAAAAAAAAAATTAAATTAAATTAAATCAATCTAATAAATATGAATTAGCTCCTAGACAAAACATTGCGAAGGACCTATCGAAGTCGGGTTGGACACGCGGCTTAATTCCTATCACAATTTTCCTACGATTCGTCACCGACGCCATTCCCTTTTAAACAATTTGCAAGTCAAGCTTGTAGCCGCCGCCGTTATTAAAAACACAGCCGCAGATTTTGAAAATTGCCAGTAGATTCTGTAGGAGAGCGATATTTCGAGCTTCCCTGTGACAAACGCCGC
Organism: Clistopyga incitator; assembly: GCA_947507545.1. Lineage (NCBI taxonomy): Eukaryota > Metazoa > Arthropoda > Insecta > Hymenoptera > Ichneumonidae > Clistopyga > Clistopyga incitator. The sequence continues at coordinate 3,024,975 of OX382182.1, read as the reverse complement.
AAATTCTCGTAGCGGCGTCGCGGACCACTAAATTATCGTCCCTCTCGGCGTTTTCGCTTTTCTTGGATCACATGGGTGCGTAATCAAGTTGTACGGTCAATTGCCTAACGCCAGCAGCTTGAAAGATCATTTGCGTGTGAGCTACGACGTATTTAGGATCCACAGTCCTCGCGACTTCCAATTTGAGCGAACCAACGTAAATGTCGGAGCAAAGAGTCCAAAAGTGAGGCTCTTGAACACTGTAAACCCCGGCGAGTTGCGTTACTTTGTTGTAGCACTGAGTCAAGGCGTGATCCAATTCCTCAGGCTGTCGCTGCATGAGAACAGCGACCGAGCCTTTTATCAGCTTCAAAACGCTCAAAACTATGAGCACCGCGATCACCATCGAGCAAATCGGGTCCGCTATCATCCAACCGAACATTTGCATCAGTAACGCGGAGATAATAACTCCCACGCTGCCCAATGTGTCCGCCAATATGTGTAGATAGACGCCAGTCATTATTTGCGAATTTCCCGTGCTCAACGTGTTGTCGATCTCGATGTTGTGATGATCGTGAGAGTGAGAGTGGCTGCCGTGGTTGTGATTGTGGGAATGACCGTGGCTGCTGCTTCCGCCGCCGTGCGAATGACCGTGGCCTGTTAAAAATTTCATCAAATTCACGGTATGTTTTATATCCACATAAAATTTTTCAGTTCCCCTTTATAAAATAACAATTTCAGATATGAGAACCAAGTGACTGTTATTGCTAATCCGGCTTAGCGACGGTGTTCGCGCTGTTATTACGGTTTAAAAATATACACTCAAAAACTGCTCGCGTTTTCCGACGCAAACGTGTGTCAATTTTGAAAAAATTCATATAGAAAATCGAAAAGATTTGCATAGAAATTTTTGTATCGATGAATTCAGACAATAATACTCTAGTTTGCAAAGAAATTGTGTAATATTATCGATCGCTTTTTCTCAAAGCACTCACATGAAAAAATTGAATATAAAAATTCAATAAATGTTTGTGAAATTTAACACAGTTTCCGCATCTAGTACTTTCAATACAAATGCATTAATGGCAAGAAAGTTTTTCGATTTTTGCAGGGTATATTTGAATATATTTTTGAACCGTTGTTTTTTTTTTTGTATAAATAAAAGTTGCTCTATGAGTGAAAACTTAGGTAAAAAGTTTCTTATTACCGCCTCCGTGACTGTGACCGTGGCCGTGTTGAAATGCGTAGATTCCAACAAAGTTCACCAGCAAACCAAGCACGGAAACCACGAGAAGTCTCTCGTGTTTGACTTCCGGTGGTTCGATGGCTCGTTCAACCGCCTCGGACATTATGAAGAAAGCGATGAATATTAGGAAGAGGCCGTTTACAAAACCGGCGAGAACTTCGGCGCGCACGTAGCCGTAAGAATAACGCTCGTTAGCTCGCCACTTCGTTATCACCGAGGCCGCGAGACCCGCTAGCAAACCCGTGCAATCGAAAAACATGTGGAAACTGTCGGATATTAGGCCGAGACTGTTCGTCCACATTCCATAAGTCAATTCAACGAAAGCGAATGACAAATTAAGCAGCAGGAAGAGAAATAAGTTGCGGGTGTTCGTGTCGGAGAATATCAGTCGTTTCCAACTGTGAATCTTCTCCTTTATACGGCCTCCCATGCTCCGGGAATCCCGATGCATTAAAGGTAACATTGTGACGTTTTTAAGGTGGTTCCTTGATGCCGATTACGAGAGATCTGTAAGCAGAGAAATGAGTTTTTACTCAAGGATATTTCAAGTTTCATTCGATTGACAGTGAAAATGGAGAATTTGATAATATTTTATCGGATATTTATTATTATACTCATGGCAGTGCAATGAAAAATCGATCATTTGGAAGTTTATTTTCATATTATAATATGGTTTTTATCGTACGAGGTATATTAAATAATTGGGTACTGGAAAAAAAATTGTGGCATTCTTGTAAATATTGTTTCCGATACTTTAAGAATGGGATGAGGCTTCAAACACAGACAATCATGGCTTTGCATGAGAATAAAACAGTCAAAATATACAATGTATATGAAATAAGCACACACAGATAACGGTTAATAAGAGGTAATAACAATCATATTAACAATGAGAATGAGAAACATTTTTTTGAAGATTTGGTACAGATGTAGAGATTATTACAGTCATCCTTACAAGTTTAATACTTGAACCAAGCCGGCAGGGTCCCCCCTTAAGATTTATTCCCAATAAATCCCCGAGCATATTCACCTCCCGGTTAATATTACTAACTCCGTAAAAACTGCCTTATGGAGCCAAATTCACGTGTTGTTTATGCATATATCGTCGTATGTACGATTCGCAAGTGGATTAAGCGAAAAAAAAGCAACATCGAAATAACGATTAATGAGTTAAATCGAATAAAACAGGATACCACATACGTGCTGTCATTTGCATTGTTTGAATTGTTGAAAAAATCCTACACCACTGCAAATTCGCTAAATTTGGATAAAAAGTAGCTTTTTTTCTGAATTTTTTTAGGAAAAGAAGAAAACAACTTAGCTTTGCGGTACATTTTCAAATGATTTTTTAAAAGGAAACATACCCCAAAGTTCTCTGAATTAACTCGTTTTTTTTCCCTTCTAAAAATATTGTCAAAAAAAATCTATTCAAATAAATCTTCCGGAGCAGAGTACCCCCTTAAGATTTATTCCCAATAAATCCCCGAGCATATTCACCTCCCAGTTAACATTACAAACTCCTTAAAAACTGCCTTATGGAGCAAAACTCACGTGTTGTTTATGCATATATCGTCGTATTTACGATTCGCAAGTGGATTAAGCGAAAAAAATGCAGCATCGAGATAGCGATTAATGGGTTAAAGCGAGTAAAACAGAAGGCCACATACGTGGTGTCCCAATCAAACTGTACACATTGCGGGAACGGCGCTTTTTCTTTTTGTCAAAAACCGCAGATGACACGTCTACGATGTTGGAAGGTTAAGAAAATTTCAAATCACCCTAACTCACCGTCTATTAGCACACCCGACTGCGTCCGACGGCGGACTAAATAATACGAAGCTTTTAACCACGACCACTGTTTATCGAATTAAATACATGTTTCGTGGATTATGATTAATTTTCGGTTCCCGGCTGTGGAATATGCTCCGTGAAGCGCCATGTTGAACACGCTTAAGCCACTCCTGTCAAACTCGCAACCGTACATTAATCCCATTATTAAAATCGCTAAATAAAAATAATCGAAAATTGACAATTTCGCTTTTTATTTTAGGACTCGCTCCTTTTTTCGAGCTCTCATCGATGAATTTTTTCATGCGGAAAAGTGAGCTTTTGACTCGAGCAGTTTTTCCAGTTTTTGCTCCGGCCGCGCAACGAAAATCGACGATTGCGCATCGAACACTTCCCTTGTCTTTCCGACTCGTCAGCCATCATGGTAAGTGCATCGTGTCCAGTGATTTTCTCTATATTTATCATGTACAACGTCCTTTATGTTATTTATTTGTCATGGAAAATGTGATAAACTACGAGTGAAATATCTGAGGAAATTTGACGTTATTCGTGGCGAGGAATATCCTGCGAATATTTAACGAAAATTTTCGGGTATCCTTCAACGCCGAAGAGCACATGGTCTTCAGCATTGATGGCTCCTCTTCGAGAAAGATTTTCAACACTTTCGCGCACTCCCAGTGATCCAGAGGCTCATATAAACACGATTTTCCCAGAGATTCGTATTAATTTTACGGTTTCCCTAACCGGCTACAGGCGATTTTCTGTCAAACTGCGACGCGGTTATTCTAACCTACAAATTTTTTGGGCGTCTGGATTTGAGTCCTAAAAAGCAGCTTTGTGGTTTTTTTTGTTTCCTTGAGCTTTGAAGTTTTTGGGGTGGGTTTTTTGGAATGGGGCTATTGTTGAGGATTTTTTAGAGAAGAAATGAGAGGATTTGCAGGATTTTCTCTGTCGTTATTTTTGGAGGCTTACGAAGCCGATGATTCGTTGCGAATATTTTTGTCGACGGTGACTTTTCAGGAGAGGAAGCTTTATTAAGTGTGTTAAATAATGGGGAAGCAATTTGTTAGGTTCTGATTCGTAGGCTCGTTTATGCTTGAAAGATATTTTTATGAATATTGAAAGTGCCTTAATATTTCTACGGCTCGACTTATGAAAATATCTTTTTTTTTTTAATAAACAGTGTTTTATTATTATTTTGAATCTAAAATTGACATTGTCCCACTTAGCGATTGTTCTTTCGACTCATTTTCTCATGTATAGTCACTCGTAAATTAGCAATGAAAATTAAGTACTATTAAACGCAATTGCGAATAACACGAATCCTAAATTTCACAAACTTTGATGAATGTCTTTTAGTTGGTTTGCAATATTTTTCAAAGTTTAGATGAAAAATCATTTGTATCCTACTGTAACTCTGTTTTGTCACACGATTCAAGTACAAACGCTACTCTCAAAAGTGTATTATCGAATTAGAATATATAATGATGTAACATTCTTGCTAGACATATCCGTGGTTGCAAAAACACTGATTTAATGAGACTGATAACGTATAACTACAATTACAAGATTTATCAGTTTTGTAAAAAAATATATTAATATTTCTACTTGATAATTTCAGCCGCCCAAGAAGGACACAAAGGGGTCTTCTAAGCAACCCCAGAAGACCCAGAAGAAGAAGGAGGGCGGATCCGGTGGCAAAGCCAAGAAGAAGGTACAAACTCGTAAAATAACATTTTCCGATTTACCAAAAACATGATCATAATTCAAAATAATTTCTAAAGAGTGTGCAACACATTTATGCATTCCTTAATTTAATAAAAGGACGAAATTATAATTGCATATTCAAAAATAATGAGTAGATAAGTAAAAAATTTCTCTACTTTCTTTTAAAAAAACTTCAACTGATGTAAACTTTCTGACCCGATAAAATTCATGGGGGTTCAAAACTGATTTAATGAGACTGATGAAGTGTTCGAATTAAATTCCCCCTTCTTTTCATTGTTTTGTCTATGCGATGTTAACAAATGTGCTATTTAAAAAATTGCAGAAGTGGTCCAAGGGAAAAGTTCGCGACAAGTTGAACAACCAGGTTCTCTTCGATAAGGGCACGTACGACAAGCTTCTTAAAGAAGTACCCCAGTACAAACTCATCACTCCATCGATCGTTAGCGAAAGGCTGAAGATCCGCGGTTCGTTGGCGAGGCGAGCGCTTATCGAGCTCCAACAGAAGGGACTCATCAAGCAAGTCGTCCAGCATCATGCCCAACTCATTTACACCCGTACCACAAAGGGTGACGACCCAGCCGCGTAAAGCGACCACACACCATGTGTAAATTGGTTTAATTAAAAAAAAAAATTATAAAATCTCAAATGATATTCCATTTTATTTCCTAAACACAGCGAATTCCGACCAAGAATCGCCGAAAAACCGTTCCAATGTCTAAGTATTTAAAAAAAAAAACGTAGAAAAAAAAGTTGACTATTCTACTTATTTTTTTAAATTACATTTTACATAGAAATTGTGAATACGTTTTTAAAAAATTCGTATATGATAATTTGAGGATTTTCAGTAATAATTTGTTCGCTTATTTGTTGGAATGATAAATTACAGAATTTTTATGTGATTCTATTTTAAAAATGAATATTTGCCTTTGTTTTATATGGGGCAATCCACGGCAAATGGACTTCTGTGACCTGGTCGATTTTTTTTTTGTTATAAGAGAAGGATTTTATTTTGAAAAATGAGTTTTAAATCTTTGGAACGAATGGAAGCAACGTGAATCGATGCGCAATCAGTGTGACCCGTGGCAACCGGTTGGCAATTGTCTTTTTTTGTGAGAGCCACAGAAAATTTCCTAGTGCACCGTTCAACCGCCGACTCTTGTCATTAATTCCTCGTTCCGTCAAAATTAATCTTCAGAAGACGATACGCAGCTAAAGTAGGACAGCGGCGCGAGGAGCCGCGCGCTCGCTTAATGCTTCCAACCGATTCGGAAATAAACGGCAGACGTACGGAGAGCCGTCGTTGCGTCCGTCATCTGGGTATGTTTAGGTACGTTTACTTCAAACTGAAGCATTAAGGAGATCCTGGCGACGAATCCTAGTAATTGACTATGCTGATACTGTAATCCACAAAAATTGACTGGATTTTTAGCAAAGATAAAAATTTTTATGTAGATTTTTTATGTTATACTAAATTCAATCATTAGTAAAAACAATTTTAGCATGTAGGCTCATTAAACTTTTATTTTCGCGTATGTTTATAAATGCAGACGATAAGATTTTGCTCGGACAATTCGGCTTTACTTGAGTTGTAGTTATTGTAGTTATTCATGAAAAACCCTGGTAACATATATTTTTTATGGTATAAGAAGAATCTTCAAGTTTTGACGCTTTAGCGATGTACTTTTTTCCAATCGAAAGTTCACTTTGAGAATATTAATTTCTTATCTTAAATCAGAATTAGGAACGATTCCCATAAGAGCTCACATACTTTGCACTATATTTGATGCCAATTTTTCCAAAAATTTGGTCTTGTTAAACTGTAAATTTTGCATTTTCCAAGTGCAAAAGCTAAAATATATAATTCCGACCAACCATTTACATATTGTAAATTTATTAGAAATTCAAAGGGAGCATTGATACTAATTTTTTTAAATCCAAAAATCCGTATATAGGTCGTAATCTTAATTTTTTTATAATAGCTATAAAGTATTGATCAGAAATAGAAGAAACCAATTTTTCTATGCATATTATTTTGTTTCTTTTCAGACACGAGAACTTGATACCCAAAATTCTAGTGCAAGTTATAGTTTCAATGACGGTCGGGACCATTGTGGAAAAATCAAGGACCATTTTAGATCTCGAATTTTGACCATCGCCGGAGAATCAAAGACCATTTTATATCGCGAATTTTGACCATTTGGAACAAAATTAAATAAGCTTCAAGGTTTTGTCGAGTACCACTAGTCAGGCGAATTCAAAGATATATTTGTGATCCTCCAATGAAGAGATCTTGGAATGGCAACGAAACTGAGCCCCCGAAATTCGGAGGTGAACGCTCTTGAGCAGCGTGGCTATCTTATTGGAAAAAAAATTGGACAGGTTCCCAAAGATTCTTATTAAAAAATACAACATTTCTTCCGTATTCGTGAATTCTCATTTCTTCTGTTCTTGTTTCGTAATAAAATTTTCAGGGTTCGTATGCCACTGTACATCTCGCTGAATATGTCGACGGTACCAGCCCGAAGAAGATGCGCCTCGCTTGCAAAATTTTTGACAAAGAAAAAGCACCTCTGGATTGTCTCGAAAAATTTTTCCCCCGAGAGCTCGAAATCCTGACGAAGATTGAAAATCCTCACATTATTCAAGTAATCGTTAGCTCATTAAAAAAAAATATCGCCGGCAAATTAATAAACGATCTTCCAATATTTCTCTTTATTCTTCTTTTAAATTTGAAGGGACCAACTATTTAAGGACAACGAAATGTGACTGATTTTTGGGATTTCTTCAATATGAATTAAAAAAAAAACAGAAGTATGGAAAAACAAAAAAACTATTGTCAAAGCTTAGGCAATTTCCACTGTTTCCACATTTTTTAAAATCACCCAATTGTTGGTCTCCTGAAGTAATAGCTCCATTTAAAGAAATAGATAAAACAGAATACAAAATGATAAATCCATGTTTAAAAATTCAACAGTCATGAGTGGAATTTACAGAGGCCACATTTTTTAATTTGAATTTGTCATAGAAATACGATTGTAATTTATTTTCAGGTTCACAGTATCTTGCAACGTGGTCCCCGTGTATTTATCTTCATGCGTTGCGCCGACAACGGCGATTTGCTAGATTTCGTGAAGCGAAACGGTCCAGTACTCGAGCAGCAATCGAAGCTATGGTTTCGACAGATGGCTTCAGGATTGCATTACCTCCACAGCAAGAACATAGCCCACCGAGACTTGAAATGCGAGAATATTTTGCTGTCAAGAAAATTCAACGTGAAACTGGCAGACTTTGGTTTCGCTAGATTTTGCGTGGACGATCAAGGAAGAAGAGTGCTCAGTCAAACGTATTGCGGCTCAGCAGCTTACGCCGCACCGGAAGTCGTCAGCGGCACCCCTTATAATCCCAAACTCGCAGACGTCTGGTCTCTCGGCATTATTTTATTCATAATGCTAAACGGACGGATGCCTTTCAACGACGAGAACCTCCGGCAATTGCTCAACGACCAAATGTCGAAAAACTGGGTTTTTCGCACGCGCGTACGGGAAACTATATCGCCGCTAGCTAAGAACATAATCCGGCACATTCTTGAACCGGATATCACACAGAGACTCACTCTGGATCGAGTTCTTGGTCACGAATGGGTCCGCAGTAGAAAGGACAAGTCTGCATCGATTGCAGGGCGACAAGTCCATTCTGCACCACCTATACACCCACAGGTGAAAATAATAGTACACTAAACGTAAATTACGCCATTGGTAACGATAAAGTTGCAATTATTTATTTTTAGTTCGTGAAAATAATTTTTTTACAGTCGTCACGACTATTAATTAGTTACTAAAGCTACAAAAGGAAATTGATAATGATGTAAAAAACGGAACAGCTTAATACATTTTGCTCACAAATGTATGCTAAAATATTCAAAACTCTTTGCTGATGTTCAACAAATTTTTGTTTAAATTCTGTTTTTAGTTTATTAAAAAAGGGTGTAAAAATCATTGTGAAAATGAAGAAACTTGACTTTTGAGCTAGATAAGTCACGGAGGTGGAGGAACGAGCGGCGGCGGCGGCACCGGAAGTCCTTCGCCGGCGACGAGAATGGCACTTTCGGCACTCAAAGGATCCGGGAATTCAAGTCACGCGGCGAATAGCAAAATATCGGACAATTCTAGAAAAGACACATCGCCTCAACCATCAGTTCCTATTCAATAGACGAACAGCCAAAGAAAACCAACACCATAAATGGTAAAATTCCATCATTAACGTCAGAGTTCCGAACTGGAGCATGAAATTTTCACAAGTCAGTACAAAACTTTGTCACTTGAACAAGACTTTCATTACTTTTCGACTTTTTTTTTTTTTCGAAATAAAGATTTATTCCTATTAATCGACGAGACTAATTTATATTATTCTTCCGCAAAAAAAAATGATAAACAAGGAAAAAGCAGGATTTACATTAATAATAATTAAGTTTATTGTACATCTATCTTCTATTAATATACAAAACTATAATTTTTGGTTACATATACATACACATATGTATAATAACGTAATCATGTGCAGATAATATATAATATAACGATACAGGTAAATACGCTTTTTTTTTGTTTTAATATATATAGTTTACATTAAAAATAACAAATAATTTACACGATTACGGATAGAGTCGAGTCAAACTACGGAAAGTCATGCCCCGACGGTTTAAGCACCTTTGTGATGTTGAAAATAATTATTGACCTTCCGGAAATGACTTTGCCGTTCGAGCACGACGTTTCATACGATATTGCGCGGTCTGTGGCTCGCGGGACCAGCAATCCATTTTTCTTCCTCTTTCGTTCTGTATTTTAAAAATATATAAGCCGTAAAACGCGACGCGTTCCTTCGCTGCGATTAGTCGAAGATAAAAAAGCTCGGGAGCGTTAAAAACTTTTTGTGCGTGTTTGGGCTCCCAATTCTTCGCTGCAAAAAATGGCCAATAATTGAATGCGAAGGTTTTTCGTCGTAATATAATAAAACGCGAAGGTTTTTTTGTCAAAAAATGAAATGTTAAAGTTTTTTCGTCAATTAACGGAACTGCAACTTATTATTTTCGTAAAATTGTGAAATGTCTACGTTTATTTTCCTTCGATTATCGTCAGAATGTGCTTTTTTATCCACATTTATTATTCCATATTTCGATTCGTCTAGTTAAACTATCTACCACACTCGTTAATAGAACTGGCGCACTAACATTTATTTTCGGTTGCTGGATGGCTCTTTGCAAGATTTACTGGCAAACGCGGACTGTGATTCTTTTATTTTCCTTCCGCCGTGACGAAAATTCTCGGGCCACCTCGAAAAATGTTCCTCCCGAACGAAATTCGCGGGGGTTACGATAATGTGAAAAATGCTTTTCCAAAGACGACGTTCGACGAGCGATGGACACTCTTTTTTTACACCCATCCTCCGGTCAATTTGTGGAACATCTCCTCGTTCAGCGTTTGATTCGCTTCCTTCGAACGCATCGACAGGAAAATGTAGCCGCCGATAAACTCGTGGACCACTTTGCAATCCGCCGACTGGCACTCGAAAATTATGTTTTCCTCCTCGAATTGTACCATCATGTGCTTCACCTCCCAATTTACGTTCCACGCCTGAAATACAAATCAATATGATCAATATTTACTGTCGCTGTTGAAAAACGTAGGAAATTTACAACACGAAAGAACAAATTTGCTATATCGCTTTTTTATTTTCGAGTAAAATGTAGTAAATTGAAATCGAGATCCATTTTCTCAACAGTATTTTTACTGATTCATTAAAAAAACAATATATTCGACTCTGATTTATTAAAAATACGGAATACATTTTCGGAATTTTTCAACTACACAAAATTGGATTGATTTCAGTGTCGATAATTGTGAAAAAATGATTAATTCTCACCTTCATCGTGTTGTATCTCCACGTCTTCAGATGATCGCCGCTGCTGAGTTCCATTCGCATGAGCCTGTTGTTTGCAATACCCAGCAATTCGTCCTTGTTCTTTCCCGTGAATCTGACGACAAATAGCGATATGCCGTATTCCGGTAACGATTGCCAAGCCTTTATGTAATTCAGTTTGGCCTCGACTAGTGGAAGATCCTTGACATTTGCGTGGGCTTCCAAGATCCTCTGCACGAGCTGCGCGGAACGAGAATAAAATGAGACTCGGTGTCCGTGAGATAATCGCGCAATTAGCGAGATGAAAGCTTTCGTTTAACGAGGAAAAAAAAAATGTCTTTACCTTTCCCTTGAGTTTCTTGCCGAATCGCGGAGCTACGTAGTCCTCAGGGACAATGTCCAACGAGTTTGGATTGATCGCAGGAGCCTGAGCCGGCCTTTGAAGTTGCAGGAACGCCTGGATGCTGTTCACTTCGCTCTCGTAAGAAGAATCTGCGAGAGAACGACCTTTGGCCGCCAACCTGCATGCAGCCATCCATTTGGCGTATTGTTGCTCCTGATAACACAAAGTCGTTCGTATTTTATCAATTTCATCGCCGATATGAATTCACAAAAGCGCAAATTCTCGCCTTGCGCATTACTTTTTAATGATACTTATTTGATTAACTATCAAGAAACTGTGAATAAAATTCATTTTTTAAATAACGTGAGAGAACCTGAAGAAATTACCTTTCTTGGGATTTACATTTAAATTTATTACGTTATTATTAAAGTCAAGATCTTAAAAAAAAAAGGCTATCATCAAAACGTGGAGAAATTGGTATTAAAAAAGCATTACTCAAATTACATTGAATTATTTATAAAAATTCGGCACTGTGATAATTGAGAATCAATGTTGCTAATATTTTTGGAGTAAGAAAAATTGGACTAACCGTATCGCATCTGATCCACATTTCAGTCATTCCATCGGCGCTGGGAACTTCGAGTCTGATGCCAAATCGACCCTGTGACAGATTAACATCGGGCGTGACTTCGCAACCGCGAAGATTGATCACGTACGCCGGTGACTCGGAGCTGTTGGACTCTTCTTGAGATTTGTAGAGCCTGAGCTGAAGATCGCGACACGTGAACCAATATCGCTTGAAGGCTTTTAGAGTGAAGCGCTTCGGCTTGAAGAAGCGCAGATGGTCGCTCAGCTCGGGAACTTGCGTTATGTCGCTTGGTCCATTGCTGATGTTGCTCCCCTCAAGAGTAACCTGAAGATCCGTTAATGCTGCGTCGATGTCGTCTTCGATCGGCGAATTTCCGCCATTCGTCTCGTAGCTCGGCTGCGGCACGCTTGCCTGAAGATTTACTTGTACCTGCAATTCCAACAGTCAATTACCTGTGAGATTTTCAATTTCTCTTTCTTTTTCGCTTATTGAAAAAAATATTTTTTCATTTACATTTTTCTAATTCGCTGTTAAGTCTAACTAAAAAAAAAAAATAATCCCATTGACTTGTAATTTTTAGAGTGTGTTTCGAATATAATTTGTCATACATTGATCAAGGTTTTTTTGATTGGATGAAAAATATCAATTGACCATTAAAAAAAAATAAAAATTTAAGGCGAAATTTTTAAAAAATCCAAGATTCGTAATTTTGTTATTAGACAAAATACTATTGTTTATGGGATACGAAGAGTAACTACTAATCCAATTTTTCCTGTTATTAAATATTGCAGTCATAAACGAAATTAATATTTCCAACGTTACGTTGGAAGGAAACGTGAAAGAGTTGGTAATAATTAAAATTTCATTTCGCCCATCTTCCGAGGCTTGCACGAAAGCTCGAGTGTCCGTTATCGATTCTGGAGTTTCGCTTGGACACGAAGTCACAGGACTTACGTGTGTTATACCAGACAGAAACGTTTTATGCACGAAAACAGAGTAGAGACGAGGTCACTGACGTGGGCCGTCGGTTCGTGGGACGTGGAAGAACAAACTATCGTCGCCACCGCTTTGCTAGCTTTGAGATCGTGTCTATGTGTGTGTGTGTAAACAACGATTGCGGAGGTGGAGATCGTGCACGTTTAAATTGGCTGCAGATGGTTCGATGGTTTGGCGTGCCAAACTTGGTCCGATTGGGGAAAGCGGCAATCGCGATTTAATGTGGATATGCAACCTACGCGCTCATAATACGACTCTTGATTCTATTCTACATTGACACGTGGAACCTGTTTCTCGTATGTCGTATTATTAAGATTACGAAAATGCCGAGAATAAATATTTACACCAGCACTCGATTATTCAGCGGAATAAAAAATCCAATCAAATCAAATCGAATACAGAAACTCTGATGGTATTACGAATTTATCCCGAATTTCGTGGAATTTGCTAAGATTATTTTCATCAATTTTATTTATCGTGGAAAATGTGTGGAAAATTGCGAATTTGATTTGAAAAAAAAAAAAGACAACGGGTGATTTATTAAACAATTTTCCAGTGTTCCAATTATTATTATGGAAAATATATCTTTTTAATATGCTTGATTTTTTTCAGATTTTTATACCCCCAAAACGTGTTCGAAATTTGAAAATTAGATTAATGAAAAAAAAATTATTTTGAAGATAAAAAATAAAAATAAAACGTACCTGAAGAGCAGCAAACATGAGCATCTCTTCCTCCGTGCAGTCAATTTCCTCGGCGAGCAATTGCCATTTTGCCTGCTCGTAGATCATGTTTATCCTTACGGCATCAGTCTTCGGATTGAGATCGTAAAACGAGTAGAATTTGAATTTAAGCCTGAGAGTGTCGAATTCTCGAATTCCCTGCTCCATTATTGAGAGTGAAGAGTCGAGCCACGCGACGTTCATCCTCGCGCGTTCAATGAGGCTCTTTGGTCTGACGAGCTTTGCACGAACATCCTGCGATATCGAAGACGGACTTTGGGCCAGAGATTCGGTGAGACCGCCGTTCAAAGCCTCCAGACTCATTGTGCTGTTGTTTGCGTTGAAGGAGCCTGTGCTTCCGAATCCTGAAGAATTGTTGTTCCGCTTCCACGTGCCAGTGTGCTGATAATAATAATTCAAAAGACGTTAGACTAAAATTCACTATTTAAAAATAATTTTTCAAAATAATTTTTATGATTAAGGATGCTCTATACTAGAATTTCTATACATTAAAAATCATAAGCAATTGCTAGATTTTTCAACAATCTTTTTCAAATTTTTTCAAAATTATTACATTAACAAAAAATTTTTTTAATAATCAAATAAATAAATTTTCTATTTCACTGTTTTTTAATCGTTTTTTAAATTACCTGTTTTTAATGATTATACCAAAATTTCAGTAATTTGCGACATGAATGAAGTGAAAATATTAAAAAATTTATTAGATTTTTGAAATAATTTTTTAAATTATCTACGTTTTGAAAATCAGTTAATTAAATCAACCAATTTTTTTTTTATTGGAAAAATTGGAAATGCGTTGTATGTACAAAGCATCCGTAAGTTTATTTGTTATTATTTAAGGTCTTGTTAGAAAATCATTGAAAAAATGAAGAGTTTGAAGTATAAAAACGACTTAAGGAAATAAAAGGACTCACCGAAACAGGTGAACTGATAGGCGTGCTGTGATTTCTGTTGTTTGGCGTAACGGGGGCACACATAAAGGGGCTACTCTGATCCAGACTGCCGTTCGAACCTCTGGGACATTGACTCACCGGGATAAATGTATTTGTGTCGGCTGGCAAATGGCCGTTTTTCTGATTTTCGATTTTCTTCTTCGCTGGCAAGTCCTTCAAGTTGCACTTCAAATGATTGGGCTCCAGGGGTTTGCAAAATGAGAGCTCTTCGGGATGTCTTATTCCTGAAACAAGAAATAATGAAGCTCAGTTTCAGAGGTACAATTTTACAATTTTATAGCTTTATTCACGTAAATTTAGGAGCAATGCAAAAAAGTGTTTCCAATTATTTTGTCCATGTGAGCCCAAGTATCTCATGTATCCATAAGATCAATGATTTCTGCTCCAATTAAAATGCTTAAGGAAATAATTTCACATTTTGAAAAATCTCACTTTTTTTCCAACCTCAGACACGATCAGTTTAACACTCAACAAAATTAGAAAATATTTATGCCAAATATAATGACTTTGAATGGTCAAAAAAGTGAGAGAACAAAATTTCTACGAGCAAATATGTTGATCAATTTTTGGTTTCCTCATAAATGAAGCTTTCAAAAAGGCTAAAAAAAATTAAATAACACTGAAAAATTAGCAGAGAAATATTATTTAGTATGTTCCATTTAATAACGCATAACTACAAATTTTATGTGAAGAAATTCTTTTTAGTAACTTCAAGTTTCCAAAATACAAGTTTCCTTTGAAAAATAAAAAAAATGTTTCATTGTTTCCAAATATTGAATTAAAAAAATCTGAAAAAAAAATTCACACAGAGTTTTTAAGTGATAGTTTGATATGATTAATTATGGGGCAGATCTGAGATGACGGGACAAAAATTGAATTGGCTAAATTGACAGAGGAAGGAAAAATTGATAATTAAAAAAACTGTGACCACGATCGTTTTGCAGCAAATTGCGGGTGACACCCCAGCTATTTTTTATTTTTTTAATTACTCAATATTAGCGTGACGCTGAAGAGACACGCGATATTCCCTAGAAGTAAAATAGGAATATGGACATGCTTTAGTAAATGTAACGTCTCGTGGCTGGAATGGCACTGGAAGGGCTATCGGGCGGGTCATCATTCTGCGGGATGCGCCGACAAAAAATCTCGTGGACGCAATTAGCACTAGCGATAGTGGATTCCACGATAGCGACGAATTCTTTTGTCGGTTCGAGTCGCGCTGCCGTTTCGACTACCGGGTAATTGTGACTCTTAATTGAAGAGAGTGTCTCGCTCTAAATGGCACTGAAATGCAACGTCAAGTACTCGACTCATTGATACTTGGATTAGGGATGATTCTTCATAATCATTAAAAGCAATTTACTCCAGTTTTTTTACATAAAATGCCTGAATGCAAAAAAAAATATAAATAAAATTTATGGTCAATTTTTTAAAATGGATTTAGGAAATAGGGAACTTTGAAATTTAATTTTGAATAATGAATTTGAAAAAATGGAGAATAACGTAAATTTGTATTCGATTGAAAAATTGAAGAATTGATAACGAATTTTTGTATTCAATTTGAATAATTGGAGAATTTATAACTTAATTTTATTGAACTTGGAGATGAGTAGACATTTTTTATATGTAGAAAATTAATGAAAATTAATGAAAAATTTTATGTATAATAAAAGTAAAGTAATTCGCAGCGTGACCACATGAAAGTGATTGAAATAAATGAATTTTTTTGGGCTGCGTGAGAATGTTGAACATAGTGAAAGGATTTGGAGTTACTTAGCATTCCGCCCCTAAGTTACGACAATTATTACGTAGCTCGTTAACCCACTTGCTTGATTAAAGAGCAACGGCGTTGTCATCCGCACCTCGAATGCAAGTGTTAGGGGCCAGTAACATGACCTTCGCGTGACTAGTACTCAATTGCTCGTTTTTTAATTAATTTCCACGACTATCATCACCAAGCTGACATTCATAAGCTCACGCTCTGCATATTCCTACAAATATGCAGAGCGTGAAATTAATACATGGGCTGATGTCATCCAAAAATTCTTAAGTACTTTTTACGAATTGACTTAATTATTATTATTATTTCTACAAATATGCACAGCGTAAAATTAATACGTGCGCTGCTGGAATTAAAAAAAAATTCTAAGTACTTTTTACGAGCTGACTTAATCATTAACATTATTATTATTATTATTATTATTTTGCATAGCGAAAAAATGCATCACTCAAATATTTCGAATTTATCACTTTAATTAAATCACAAAATTATTCCATGCATTAAAAATAATAATAATAATAACAATGGCACATCTTTTTCATTGTATATGTAAATCTATTGTTTTCTAAATAGAAGACTATTGTTTTGAAAAGCATTGTGGTTGTTTAGAAGTAAATGAAAAATGAATTGTTCGCAGGTGCATTGTTGACTCTCACCTAGCTCTTTGCACAGATTGATGACAGCGTTGAACGTCTTGACAGAAAAGTCGACCCTGCAGTCCAGACAACGCATGTCGGGCAGCTGTACCCGTAGGGTTTTGTGCATTGGTGTGAAGTGAAGAAGCGCATCAGCAGCAACGCCGTACTGATCCAATGTGCTTCTGGTTCTGGTGAGCCAGTGATTCCTCGCTGGCCACCACAGTGCATGGTCCGACCAGTCCATTGCGATATCTGCAACACAAAATGATGAATTTTAGTTTGTCTATGTAGCAGGAATCCTCACGCTTTTTTATTTTATCTCAAAAATTTGAGAAATGTGCAGAGTTCAATTTTTCTTCGAATTTCGCATTAACGATTTCGTTAATTAAAAAAATTCCATGTGCTCCATTCACTTCATATATTCCATATATTTTCTAGATTCTATGAATATTGCTCTCAAGTATTATTTCGAATCGTAGAAAACACACTTTTCCATTTTTTTCACTACGATTTCGGAAAAAACGTGACTTTTGATGGTTTCTGATTCCAGAATTCGCAGATCCGACTTCCGGTCGGAAAATCCATGTGAAATTTTCTTCTCTCTATATCGTCCGCAAGTTATATATTCTACCTGTAAAAACACCTTCTTTTTTCATAATTTCTAATTGCAAAATTAACCCATCCTTAAGTGCCATAAATTTTCCTTTCTTTAAGAAGAAAATTTTTTATTTCTCATGTGAAAACTTCGTTATTGCCGCATCTCGCTCGGCGGTATTTCGCATAGAAACCATGGAACCTTGTCAGCGTCGTAAAATCTGCAAAAGCAGTGAAGGCTGTCAAAAGAAGCGTGCATAATGTTGAAGCGTGATTACGTCCGGACGATTTACGTTCTGGAGATAATGAGCCCCGCAGAAAGCTCGTTGAACGTTGTACAGAGTCATCAGGAATCATGGGTTTTTCAAAAGGTTGAGCAGGATGAAAAGATTTTTGTCTTTTCTTCCTGCGATTATTGATAAAGGATGAGGTGTGGACAATACCAGGTATTTAATAATAATTAACAGAAGCGTGATTACGTCCGGACGATTTACGTTCTGGAGATAATGAGCCACGGGGAAAGCTCGTTGAACGTTGGACAGAGTCATCAGGAATCATGGGTTTTTCAAAAGGTTGAGCAGGATGAAAAGATTTTTTTTTTCTTCCAGCGATTATTGATAAATGATGAGGTGTGGACAATACCAGGTATTTAATAATAATTAACAGAAGCGTGATTACGTCCGGACGATTTACGTTCTGGAGATAATGAGCCACGGGGAAAGCTCGTTGAACGTTGGACAGAGTCATCAGGAACCATGGGATTTTCAAAAGGTTGAGCAGGATGAAAAGATTTTTGTCTTTTCTTCCTGCGATTATTGATAAATGATGAGGTGTGGACAATAGCAGGTATTTTTGGGAGATACGTGAGAGAAGAAAAAAAAATCCGGGGGTGCATTTATGTGAAAGCCATGGAAAAGTACCGGAAGCGAAGGGAGAGGGAAGTCTGGACAATTGCAGCACTGCATGTCCCCGGCTTATACACATCGAAGCTTCCAACAGACGCATTGTAACGAAAAGACGGAAGAGTTGCGTGCACGCAACGGTAAACCTAACGACGCTCGTTACCACTCGGTTCGCATCCAATTTAACAGAGAAGCAGCCGTAAAAGTACGACTCCAGCTCCTCTCACGAGGTGCTGAAAAGTCCCTTTTCTTTCTGCGACTCGATTTTTGTCGCAGCAGCTTCTTTCTTTGCTTTTGTACATTTTTTAATTTTATTTATTTATTATTTATTCTTTTATTTATTTATTTTTTTAGTGCGTTAGGTACTTTGGCTTTCGAAAATTTCGTTATCATAATTAATATATTATATAGGAATTAATGAATGTATTTTTTTCCATGTTACAAGTTAAGTTTAGGTTGAAATCAATTTTATACGTGTAATTTGCAACGATAAAAAAAATGTTTCCGCTTTATTTATTATTATTATTTAAATATTTTGTTTCTCTTTGAAATGAATATACTGTATAGGAAGTGTTTAATAAATTTTCCACAAAGTTCATAATTATTTTAAAAAATGTAATTCTCGAATTTTGTCGCAGTTTATCTTCTTACTTGTTTTATTTATTTTAAAAAAATGTTATAATTTTTATTAAGGCAAAAAAGTGTCTCGATGGGTTTCTTGTCTTTCTTCGATTCGATTTTCCTCGCAGCCTCTTTCATCAGGTTTGTTATTTTTCTTTTTTTTTTTTAGGCTGCAATTCCGTCTGTGTCACAGCCGCGGAGGCGTATCCGGGACATGTGCGGTCTGTTTCATTATTACTACGCGACGCTGTGCGTAATACACACCCGACGATCCTCCGGAGCTCCGGGATTTCGAGGTTTCCGTGATCACATCTGTTTCCCTCGGTGATTTACGCGTTAATGCGTATACGCAACTGCGTGAGGCACAGGCGTGGATAGCACCCGACCAGATTATACAAATATTCAAAGGATTTAGCTCTGAATGCGTAGAGCGACTCTCTGACCTCAAAGAAGCCGAGATTCTTCTCGCCCCTTTGTAATAACATATTAATTAATGAAATAATAAATTACGTTATTCATAGGGTGGTAAAAAGATGACTTTTCGGCGAAGATGATGGCGTTGAACAATTATTTAGAAAATGAGAGCACGAAAAATAATTTGTTTATAAAGTATGAAAATATTTATGCAAGTTAAATATTTTTATATACATAGTTGGGATTTTATTGAATTATTTTCAAAATCGATTAACATTAAAACACTATAATAAATTATCGTTATTTTCCATTAAAGAAAAAGATTTTTTTAAAAATTATAATTAATTATATTGTACAATAAATTCTTAATTAGAAAAAAATCATATTCCAAATTGGAGTGTGATGGGATTTGAAACAAAAAAAAAACCCATGGGAAAAAAATTGTAAGCCAATTTATTAAATGTTTTTTATAAAAAATAAGATATTGGAAAAAAAAACCCCATAGGAATGCCGTGGGTATTGCCCAATGCAGCCCAGCAGTGCAATCTCAATTCTATATGATACTATATCACATAAACAGGTTTCAATACGCGCGGCGGGTCACATTCGAATGGTCGTTACATTCTCGAGGGGCCGATAATTCGAGAACGATCCCCATGGAGGTGTATGACCCTCCCTCAGTCCGCACGCACTTCCACGTGTCTCCCCGAGTCTATGCTTTTCGCATATACATATACATAAGTACATATAAGCTTCGCTTTACAAACTAGGGGAACACGGGGCAAAATGAACCACTCCGAAATTTTTTTAAAAATTTCAATAATGTGCTAATTAATTTTACTACAAAAGTATATTAATTCTGCATTACATTAAATTTTATACATAAAATCTTCCACAAAATGTAATAAAAAAAAATGTCTGCCAATACTTAATTTTTCAAATAATAAAAAAATGACACAATAGGCGAGAAAAATAGATTATAAAAAAGTAAAAAATATATATTTTCGACTCTGTCAATATTTATCTAGTTTCTATAATAATAATAATAATGTAGCATTACAAAAGAAAGAGCGAAAAAAGGGGGAATTAATGATGAAAAAAAATGTGAGTGAATTGACATAGAATGCCCCATAAATAATGTACATACACGAGATCATATTGTACATTCGTCTTGCTCGCTGTCCCCTTCGTCTCCATTATTTCCAGCACCTCTCCCAAGACACTCCTCTTTTTTTCCCTTGGTTCTTCGCCTCGGCGGAGAGAAACAACCCTTATTGCAACAAGGGTGTCGGGTAACTCAAGGGTTTCTTCGTCCCCACCACAATATATGCCATAAACCAGGGAAAACCAGTTGGCGGGTCGTTTGTCCATGAAGAAACGGAGCTGATTGAGGAAACGAGAATCCGGACGAGAAAAAAAAAAAAAAAAAAGAATCTTAAGGGTGCCGAAGAAACAGACACTGAAGGTATCGCATCCTGTGGAGCAGCAGCAGGAAGATTTTCACAGCTGTCCTTCCAATGTGGTCCACTTCCGTCAATTTATCGACTGCCATGCCCAGAAGTTAGGAAAATAACGGTAATGGTCCCTGTGGCCATTTGCTGGCCATTTAGCAAGGCCCCATGACTTCAATTGCCACCACCACCGGATGCTCACATATGTTTGCCAATATTTATTGTCTGGTGTGTACCTACAATTATATTTGGCGCATAAAAATAAAATTTCATTGAATTTTCTTTGGAAAACTGAATTTTAGGGGTTTTCGGTGGAATTGGAGAAAGGAATTTATTTTTCTCGGTGAAATGTGGATGGTCGAATATTAATGAACTCATTATGATCCACGATTTTGAGTAATTAAAATTGAAAGAGGTTTTTTTAAATGTGAAATGATAAATATGGTCAATTTTTTTGTTTGTTTTGCAATTTCTTCTGGATTTGGTGCGAAAAAAATGATGTTTTTTGTTGATTTTTTAAAATTTGGTTGCTAAATCAGTGTAAAAAAATTATTTGGGATAATGAAAATGAAAGGACGATTTTGGTAAAGTAAATTGTTTGGAGACTGGTTTTGTCGCGAGAGCTTAAATCCTGTTTACGAAATGTCTTATAAACCGACGAAAAAGTTGGAAAGAGAGGAAACGCACGAATGTGGCGCGTGTTCGAGCTCTCGAGTACTCGAAGAAACGGAAACCACAGCTTACACGTGTTTTCCGTTAGGCCACACATATTCTACTTATGTATACGACTGTGAATCGTGTTATTTTAAATCACGATACACCGGAAGTCCTCAGGATTGAAGATTAACTTTTTCGGCACCATATAATTAATTTATAGAAGCAGCATTTTTATTATCCCATATTTTCAAGACCTCGAATCCTACAGATTCAAGTTCTGTTAATTTTTTTTTAAGTCCTTTTTGATATGCCATTTTTTTGAAATTTGCGGTAAATTTCCTTATTCAAATTCAAGTTCCGTTAATATTTTTTAAACTTCTTTTTAATATGCCATTTATTTTCTTTGCCGTAAATTTCCTTATTAAAATTCAATCTCCGTTAATATTTTCTAAACATTTTTTTAATATGCCATTTATTTTCTTTGCCGTAAATTTCCTTATTAAAATTCAACCTCCATTAATATTTCTTAAACTTCTTTTTGATATGCCATTTTTTTCTTTGCGGTAAATTTCGTCGTCGAAAATATTTGAGGTTTGAGGCTCAATAGGAAGAATATATTTTTAGAATCCATTTTACGAGACTGCACCGAGTGAACCTCTTTAAGTGCAACGTATTACGCAAAATATATGCAGTCTGCTGCTGCACAGCAGTTGCGGTGGAGTCGTTCGCGTGTCGGGGCTTTTCTGCGTGGCGAACGAGAGATGGAACGTTCGCAGTAGGAAACCCCGCTGTTCTGCAGCTGCGATCTATAAATACTGTAATTGGGAGAGTTTGGAGAGATTCTTGGGTCGAAGCTGCCACAGCGCGAATGTCAGTTCCCTCGTTGTTGTCTATGACGAAAATTGCGCAATCTCCCTCCCCCAGCTTAATAATCACCGTTGTCATAATTTTTCTTCAACTATTCTGTGCATGCACTGGCAGAACTGTGCGTGGCATTCATTTGCAGTGCAGACGACGATGGCACCGTGACACACTAGCCGCAAACTGTCGTCTTCATCCTCGCATATCGTTCTTCAGCATCGTAAACACCGACCGGAAGTTTATCTACTGAGTCTATTGAAAGAAAGATTTTTTTAAAAATAATCGGAAGATAGTGTCATTGATACTTTTGCGTATCAATGCGTGGGATGACATAATCGTGGGCCAAACGAATTTAGTTACAATGTTTAAAAAATTGCTTGATATTTAATGCACTGGACATTTTTTGTCATAAATTGATACGCCAAATTGACTGGACAATTGCGACGTTGAATTTGTTTTTGGTATTGTAATTTTCTCAATTTTATCGAAGGAGTAATTCATTTTTTTTTTTGAGTTCCTTTAAATTTAATTAAATTTAATCGACGATTTTATGAATAAAAATTTCCAGTCTTTTTTTTGGAGTGTAGGATAAAAATCTTAACAGAAATACATTTTTTTCTGGTACACAAGAATTTAGGATTAAAAGGAAAAAATAAAAATTTACGATGCATTCGTGTTAAAATTGCACCGGTCGTCGATTTTCATTTTTTTAAATTTCTGTGCCCTAATTATAATTTTTAAAATACTGATAATTACTCCAAAAGTGAATTACGTCATTTTTGTAAGACTTTTAAAAAATTGTACGAATTTTCTCAATTGCCTGATAATTTTATTTCTCGATTATCGGCAGGAATTCGCTGCTCTGGAAAAGCAACGGCAACGATATTTAGTATCCATGCGTACGTTTCTATATTTATACATCGCTTTTCGACTTAACGCGCTCTGAAATTTCCAGCGAATGCGCTTCGACATTTTCGGACGTTTTACCGTGGGCCAGAAATTTGTATTAGATTTCGCGAAATTCTCCTTTAGGTCTTAGAGGAAAGAACACAGATTTTGAGCTCAACAGCCGGCCTCGTGATTTCAGAGAGTCTCGAGGGCTCAGGAAACCAACGATGACGAAATTGCCACGGTTTCCTGGTCGGCGAAGCTATTTCTGTCCACGCTGAAACGTTTAGTGCTACATACGCTTGAAGATATTGTGGTACGATATTAATAGAAATAAAAAATAACGGGTTACAAAAATTTTCCAACTAAAAGATTGATTTAATAAATAATTACAATTGATTTTGCATAACCAATATCACTTTGTATACTTTAATAATAATCACGATAAGCATGAAAATTTTTTACAACCTCATTTGCACATCGAATCTCGTCTGGGTTAATTAATTGATTCTCAATCTGTGAATTTTCTTATCTTCGATTATGATTGATTGATTTAGCGACATCGAAATCAATAATGTTATCAGTGATGATGTTGGAAAGATTAAATTAGCGATAAAGATCAATATCCATGAATATCCTTGGTCTACATTTCATTCATCAATCGCTAATTAAGCTTTTGCCTAATCAGAATTAGAAAATCATTTTATCCCTTCATTATAAAATATCGATGCACTCTAAATTTAATTTTCAACTCAAGGATCTCTCAGATATTCACTAACATTTTTAATATCCTGGCTGCAAAAAAGGATTACATTTTTCCTTTTTTAATAAAAAATTACAAATTTCATCAAAACGAAAAATTGACAGTTGTACATTTAATTATTATGCATATGTAAAAAAATGATAATATGTATATCCGGCTTTTTTTATGGCCCAAGTATTTGTAAATATCTTGATTAGGTATAATGAAAAAATAATAATAATATTAATAATTTGATGAAAATTGGAAGTGGAAGTGAATTACGGAGTGACAGAGAGTTTGTTGCATCGGAACGAAGCTATTAAACTCATCGTCGAACCGAGAGCGGCGGGAAATTAATAACGGGTATGGTTATACACCGGGATAATGCAAGTAGGTCGCGTTTACACTTGCGGGACGCGCGCCGCTCGTTCGCCTGTCATCTCAATCGTGGACGCTGCGCTCTATCGAGCAGTCCACCGACGTTGTATTGCTTATACGTGCGTGCTCACAATTAATAAACCCGTTGACCGAATAACGAGTCACCGAGTGTCGAGCCTTCGACAGCGGCTCGCGACGGAAAATCATCAGTCAATGACAACTCCAAACCGGGTCAATGAACTCCCACAAATGACTCAACAGAATTATTAAATGTTGATTTTCCAACCGGGCTCATCAACTTTTAATCACTTTCATTAATTTTTTACCCCTTCGATTCGTTTCTCGTTAATTCTATTAATTTTTAATTAATTATTTTTTTAATAAAATGGGGTAAAGGGGCAAAAAAGTGTCATTACAACGAGTGTAACTTAAAGCTGACCCACAATTTTACTAAATTCGTTAATAAAATCGCATTTTTAATGTATAAATAAACTAAAATTTCCTCACACTATAATTAAATTTTCATTTTCTTTCGTATATTAAATTGAATTTCGTATACAGAGTTTACCATTGCACTGATTTATTATCAATTAATATAGACTACCTGAATTTTCCAAATATTTTTGACAGTGTCTCTCGAAAACTCACGTAAACCGGATCATCTCTCACTCGATCTACTAAAATCCTCTGCTTTTTTTCACGACTGTAAGTAAATTCGAGAGGATGAGTTTCCGGATCCGGTTTACGGCTCGTACGCGAATTTACAGT